>JAQHUG010000145.1:1177427-1249001 GCA_028555095.1 Dicrostonyx torquatus | reverse complement strand
AAAAAAAAAAAAAAAGAAAGAAAGAAAGAAAGAAAAAGAAACTGAATACTCTCACTCCAACCCAAAGATGTCCTGCACATCCTTTGTGGGAAAGAAGACAGTGGCCTGTGGAAGCAGATCTCTGCCCAGCCAGAGCCTGTCCCTAGGCTCCATGTTTAGCACCAGGCTGCTAAGAATTGATGTAGCAATGAGCCCCAAATTAGCCAAATGTGCAGCAGAGTTGGGGCTATAGTCCTGTTCCCTGCCTAGGTCCAGGGCTGTAAGCATTTATAAGCACTACCCTGTGCTAGGTGCTCTCAACCACTACCTGCTTCGATTTACATAACTGTCAGGTCCAGACAAACCTGAGGTTCAGAGAGGTGGGGCCTGTCTGGACTTCCCAGTGCTAACAGGCCCCAGATTTGCGATGCGGGTGGAGCTGTGGAGCCTGCCAGAGGCAGGTGTCTGGGGGTTTGACAGGCACATACTCTCCCTGCCTGACATACTGCTAGTCTCCCCAAGACTGCAGTGCACCCCCTCTATACGCCTTCTTAAGTCATGTTGCCTTCTCTACATGTCTGAGTGCTGTGTTTGCTCAGACTGCAAGGATGGAGAGCCAGTGCAGAGATCAGGGGACGTGGACATGTATCGAGTCCCGTGGAGGCCAGAGATGGAGCTGTGGCAGGGAGGGGCTGTGGTACAGACAGCCTCTGTTGGTCTGGAAGACACAGGAACAGTGTCCCACGAAAACACTGCTGTTTGCAAACCAACACCACAAGCTGGGGAAACAGCACATCTTTGTCTGTCCTGGCCGCTGCTCATGTGGCTTCTTTGCTTCCACCCCATCCCCCTATCCTAGCTAGGGTCCTTTTCTTCTTTGTCATTGTAGCCTTGGAACCGAATAAAAAGGGTGGCTGGGAGGACTGAAGCCCCAGCTTATGGCACTGGTATCCAGTCCATGGCTTCTCAGGTCTGACTCTCCAAGCCAAATGTCATAGGAAGAAGATAAGCTTCAGACAACAGGGACCCTCCTCAGCTGACTGGCCTGGGCCTCTGCTGCTAGGCCAGCAAATGCTCAGAGCTCTTCAGCAACAAAGTCACACCTCCGTGTCATGTCTGCCCAGAATCCCAGGTTCTCAGAAAACCTCTCTAATAGAGAACCTAAATCCAGAAAGATTAGATGACTTGACCAAAGTCACACAGCTGGTGATTAGCTAAACTAGTTTCCCGTGTTCTCAGAAAGGACGTCTTTCTAGTCGGTCTCTCAGTTTCTGTCTCTGTTTCTCTGTCTCTGTCTTTCTCTCTCTCTCCCTCTCTCTCTCCGTATGTGTATGTGTGTGAAGGAGAGAGAGAGAGACTGGGGGCTGAGGCTGAAGCTGAAGCTAGAACTTGTGCATACTAGGTAAGCACTCTACCACCAAGCCGCATGCGCAGCCCTTTTCTTCCATATGTGGGTCCCTCCCAGACCCCAGCCCACCCAGGCAAAGCCAGACAGGGCTGGGCTGAGCTTTCTCCACACATGTGGTGCTTATCACGCAAGCATTGCCTTGGAGGGTTTCGCAATAAGCCTTGTGTTTTGGTCACCCCAGTGGGTTGGAGCTAAAAGAGAGCAGGGGACCTCTCAACACTTTCTCAAACTGTTGCCCAGGACACCTCACCCATGCTCAAAGTTGAGGGTCACCAAGTGCCCTGCACAGTGCAGGAGGAAATGCATGAAGGACGTGAGGATGGCCCAGATGTTTTGTCTCTGAAGACAGAAAGGCAAGGAGATGTTTGTAGGACCCAGCTCCAGGAACAGGACTTATAAAACAGGGAGGTGGCCAGATCATTCACATTGGTCTTGGAACAGGCCCTGTTCATAGGGCCAACTGAAACACACAGAGCTGAAGGCCAACCATGCTCCCCAAAGGCTCGGGGAGCATGGCCCAGCCTAGAGCTGGCAGTGGAAGGGCCAGGCCAAAGAGGTAATGGGTGCCTCTGATTGGTTGCTGGCTTCCAGAAAGGCGACTCGGGCTTCCTGGGATGCCCTTCTAGAATTAATTTACTCCTCCTCCTCTCCATTCAGCCACTCAACCAGTCTAGTCTCCCCATTGTATCCAGCTTCCCATAAGCCCAGTGAGGTTTGAGGAGCCTGGTGTGGAGCAAGGGAGGCAAACCCTGAAAACAGACGTCAGGGTCTGCCTTCAAAATGCCCGTAAAAAGGAGAGGGAAAAGAAGCACATACAGATCAGACTGTAGCTGAGGATGAGTGCATGGCAAGCTGCCGCTGATCCAACACAATGGCAGGGGAGGGGGACAGTCACTCACTGGGCTAAGCATCAGATGTTGAATTTTTATTTCCTGTCTTTCCCGCCACCATCCCCCACCCCACATGAAGTCCAGTGGAGACAGGGATCATGGCCAGCAGCAGCGACCAGGGAATAAGCGCCCAGTAAATCAGGAGTCTGAAGCTTCTGCAGCACGGCAAGGCCAGTCCTGGATTTATAGCTCTTATAGGACACACCACTTTCAGGGAATTCACTCTGCTCTGGGGGCACTCACCCTGCTGACATCAGCTCCAGGACACCAACGACATTAGGCTGTAAGTGACTTGACAGGCTAATATTTCTCAGTGGCTGCCAGCACTCACAGTTTCAGGCAAGATGGCACACAGGCAGGAAAAGACAATGTGAGCTGGCTATGTGAGACAGTCTCGTGCTGGAAGAGCAGAAAGGATTCAGGTTGCTGCCCACTGACATTTTCCAAAACAGATTCCTTGGTTCTCACTTCTGAACCTTCACATTTTCCTAACAGTTGGAACTTCCCCACCTCCTCTCACCAGAAGCCCCACCCTTATTTTGAAACCAGATTCTAAAGAACCAGTTGCAGGTTTGACTAAGTCTAGTGGGCCCTGCCTGAAGATGTGCAGTGTGGGCGGTCCAACGGTCGGTCTGCACTAAAAGCATTACTCTCTGGTCAATTCTTATGTCCCAGCAAACCCTTCTGAGAACCTGGACTGGGTTCATTTTTATGATACATCATCAGGAGATGGGGTGCTGAAGTGGTTAGTTCTATCGCCACCCTGCCCCCCCCCACCATGGTGGACTGCCTCCCTACAGAGCCAAAATAAAACCTTCCTCTCTGAAGTTGCTCCCTTCAGGAATTTTATCACCGCCACAAGAAGAGTAACTAATCCCAGCCTGGAATCCCCTGCGAAGAGTCTCAATGAGAGCTTGCTGGTCCGTGGGCAGTCTGTGGGAGATTGTCTCGACTGCTTTAGTTGATGTGGAAGACCCAGTGTATTAGGGTTTCTATTGCTGTGAGAAAAACGCTATGCCCAAAGGTGAATGGTGGAAGAAAGGGCTTATTTCCTCTTATAACTCTCATATCACACTCCATCAGGCAGGAACACGGAGGCAGGAACTGAAGCAGAAGCCATAGATGTGTGCTGATTACTGGCTTGCTCCCCATGGCTTATTCAGGCTGTTTTCTAAAAAACCCTGGACCACTTACCCAGGGGTGGTAATCTGGGCCCTCCCATATTGATCCATGAATCAGGAAAATGCCCCCTAGACTTGCCTATAGGCAATCTGATTGAGGCATTATCTCAACTAGAAAATATCAAACTAGAGGTTCTTCTAGTTTATGTCAAATAACAAACAAACGAACAAAACCAAAACAAACAACCAGGGAACACAGGGTCCCTGAAAGTAGGGATCTCATTGCTTGATTTGGGGTCCTGGACTATGTGAGAGCAGAGAAAGCCAGTTGAGTACAAAGCATGCATGCACCCACCTCTCTCTGCTCTTAGATGTGGATGTAATGTGACTAACTGCTTGGAGTTCATGCCTTGGCTTGCCATGAACAATATACTGCAATCTGGAATCGTGTACTCTAAACTCCTCCCTTCTACTGATTTTTGTCAGGGTATTTTATCACAGCCACAGAGTGGAAGTCTCAGCCTCCAGCCTTGCAGCTCCACTCCAAAGCTTCATTAGGAAGGGCAGCTCCACACCCGCCAGGGTGAACTGAACCTCGCCAGACAGCCTCCAGTCAGTGGAGTCTTTACTTTCCACATTGAGCTGAAGTTAATTTTGTTGTTGCTGCTGTTGTTGATAGAAGCTGTAGTCATAATTTCTGAAAACGGAAACAAGGAACGTAGCTAATATATGGATCATCTCATATAGTTATTGCCCCACCCTCTGCCCTGTAACAAGAATAGTTTTAGTAATGCTCCTCAACAAATTCCTGACTACAATATAAAGTTAAGAATGGGGAGCTTTTATGTAAGGAAAAGTACTCCAACTTCTTCAAAAATCCAGACTTCAGAAGGATTGGGACAAGTGAAGAAAATAAAAAAAAAAAAAAAGAGGAATTTCAGAAAGAGGAAACAGCTTCAGTCAGATATGGAAGGCTGAGAAAGTGAAAGTCAATGTGAGGCACACATGGCATGACTCTTGTCACATGCCATCCTTGTGTCTTTCCCACAGCGGACGTCGCACCTTTCCCACTCACTCAGATGTAGGCTTCTCAGTGCAGCCATTCCAAATCAACTAAAGCTATTGGGTGGGGGGTGACCTGCCCCTTTGTCTAGGCTTGAGAAGGATAAGAAAATGGGTCAGGCTGGAGCAAATTTGTGCTTTGGAGAATGGGCCACAGGACCTATTTCCATCGTTTTCACTTAGAGAGTATTAAGTCTAGTGGAAAAAAGTTGTTGCCCAAGGTCCATGGAGGCCAATGGCAGTGGTGTTGGTTTCAAGCCTCCTGTCCCTGAGGCAATAGTTTTACAGTTTACAAATGCTCTGTGTGATGTGGGGCTGGTCACAGGACATCTTTTGAGTGCTGAGTTTACTCTGCACCCTAAGACTCTCTCATTCTTGCCTAAATTCCCTTGCTTCATGAGTTGGAAGCCTGTGGGGGTGGTGAGTGGGGATACTAGAGAGGGAGGGACACCTAAGTTCATAGGGACTTTGGAACAGATATAACTGACTTCTTTCCACCTTCTTCAGGATTTAAACCAAGGGAATAAACTCAATGACAGATCCTTTCTCCCCTAGCATCCAGGTACAGGAAACCACCATAAGTTTTTGAGGATGACAGTGTTATAATATAAAAAGTTATATTTATAAAATATAATTATGAAAGATTGGTATATCCCGAGTCCTGTCATTAGAAAATATCTCCTGGTAGAACATCTTTGAAGAAGTACAGAATGGGCACCCTCTTAGCCTGAGAGTCAAGGGATAGTCTACCTACAAATGACAATGGGCACTTGGAGGCGATCTTCTCCACGGCTGAATTGAGATGAAGAAAAGAAGGCAGTTTTACCAAAGATCTAAACGGTCAAAGGCCAGGAGGGCCCTGGGGAGGGGGGCAGAAACACAGACAGGGAACTAGACACAGCTGCAAGCACCCCTTGTCAGGCTTCTCAGGTCCCTGCTGGGTTGGACTTATTGCTTCTTTTGGTCTCTGTTTTCTTAAAAGGGAGGTTAATAAAGTGTTATTTTTTTTTCTAGAATGGTAAAATGAGGTAGAGATCGAGGGAAGCTGGGACCTTTTGAAGACAGGCTCTGGGGCTCACAGGAGGGAGAAGTGGGAGGCAAACTATGTTCAGATGAGCAGATGGTAGCAAGAGGGTTCAGAGGGACAGTGAGATGGCTCAGTGGGTAAAGACACATGCTGCCAACCAAGCCCGACAACATGAGTTCAATCTCCAGAACCCATAGGGTGGAAGGATACAAAGAACTCCTACAAGCTGGCCTCTGATATCTGCACACACACTGTATTAATATAATATTTTGAAAAGAGAGTACAAAGAATAATTCAGTTTTCAAGAGCCATCTCAGGGTATGGGATCATCCCTTAGCTGACAAGGGACAGAACTGAGTGTAGACATGCCGGACACTCCCACTGAATCCCTACGCTACCAAAAGGGGAGCCTCACCCATACCTTCCTCAGTTCACAGTTCTACGTTCTACAGACTAGACAGAGAAGCTGTGGCCTAGCCCACATGGAATGGAATTTCCCCAGAGGGGCTATGGACCATCCCCCAAGTCAGAAACCAGTCTTGTAGAACATGGTGGGGGTGGGGCCGAAAAAGAGAACCTAATCACAGAGGGTCCACAGAGTGAGAAAAGAGGGGGTGAACCCCAGAAATGAGCTAATGTTCCTCTTTGGGCTACTGCTGACATCCTTTTTTCCAACCCCAGTAGTCACTTCTCGGAGCTCCCCCTTGCTGCGGCAACTGACGGTTGCTCAACCTTTGCCCCCTGGTTTCCGGCCTTGATACCTTCATGGTTCTCCTTCCATCTCCATGACACCAGTTCCTCTTCAGGTCTTGTTCATTCACTTCTCTTCCTACAGCAGACTGTGTGCCGGTGCCTAACACGTTCTCTCTCTCTCTCTCTCTCTCTCTCTCTCTCTCTCTCTCTCTCTCCTTTTTTTCCCCAGCTTTTTGAGACAGAGTTTCTTTGTATAGCCTTGGCTGTTCTGGAACCAGCTCTATAGACCAGGCTTTCCACAAACTCACAGAGAATTGCCTGGCTGTCTAACATACTCTCATGAGCTCCTTCTCCTTGGGCATCCCCACGTTCTCCAAAAGCACTCTCACTCCTCACAGACGTGGGATGACTTGCTTATGGTGGCAACCAACTCCTTTGACCCGGATCAATCCTTAATTCTAGGACACCCCACCCCTTAAAACAGCCTGCCAAGTGGGTCTCCTAGACACCTTACTTAATCCCCAAATGTAACAAACACCTTGCTAAGCAGTCTTCATGGAGAGAGGGAGGGCATGCTGGGAGGCCACACGTTGTAGCTGGGCCTGCAGACCAAGCTGCTCTAGGTGCTGGTTTCTTGCTTGTGTCTCCCGTCCACTCTTTAGCATCATGCCGCCAGAGGCTATCAGGCCCTCTATCTGACTGCTCTACCTCTCTCCTGTGGTTATGCATGATTCAAAGAGCATCAGAAAGGGACTGAGCTATTGACATTGGACCTGGAAGACTGAGACATTCTACCTGAAAACATATAGGTATGAAATCAATCTGTCATTTTCTTTCTTTTTTTTCTTTTTTCTTTTCTAGGCAAGAACGTAAATGAACTGGACACTGCTACTGGCAGAATTAAAAAAACTGGGGGAATGTATACAAAACTATCACTCTATGTCAAGGAAAATTCTCTCGTGTTGACAACAGTATGCATTCTCAGGCAGAATTCTCAGTGGCTGACAGAGTACAGTCACTATGTGAGTACCCACTGGGGATTTGGTGAACATGTTTGTCAGTACAGGGCCTCTTCCCCTGAGAATCCTCAGAAAGAAAGATGATATAGGAAAAGCAAAGGGATGAGGCTCGGGACTCTGTTCAGGAAGCACTCCCTGAGTCCCTGCCCAAGGTTCAAACTTGAGCGTAACAACAGTCCAGTACTTGTCAATAGCTGCATGGTGGCTTCCACAGCAAGGATCTTGGGGATACTGTCCTTGTGGACACTTCATCTCGGCCTCCCTGTTAGAGACTTCACTGATGTGGAGCCACTAGCACAAGTAGTGGGTCTGTGTTCACATAGTCATCCATGAACTCTGCATCCAGCTAATATGGCCACCATCACTCTTGTCTGTGCCTCTTCATCTTTGCAAAGTACTGACAGAGCCCGCTGGTAATTCCATATCGCTCAGGTCCCTTTCTCCCTCCATCTATTCCTCTTCAGACTATTTGATCTTCACTTATGAATGTCTGGGTCCCACTGCTATCATGAAAAGGCTGCCCAGTTCTTTTGAGATATGAAGACTATGGTGAGAATTCTTTCAAGACACATGATGACCCAAGAATTCCCAGCCTTGTAATCAGAGCACTGGGGAAGAACTCCCTGAAAGAAGTACCATGGGAAAACAAAATGGGCTCTCATGGCCTTTCTGTAGGTATTCTGGTGGCTTCACATCCAAGCTTCTGCAGTATCATAATGTTGCCTGGAACATGCAATCACTGAATGAAAATACCAAAACGTGCTAGCTCTCCATCTTGACATTCCTGCTACTATCTCTGACAGAGAAAGTCCAAGTGGGCACTCAGGGGCACACAAATGCCAATCTAAGACAGTGGGCAAGCAGTGGTCTGCTTTTTAAGCCATCTATTTCTTGGGATTACTTTGTGCTGGAACTCACAAGAAGACAAGAGGAGCCCTCTGAGGATGGATGGGGAGAAGGATCAGGCTCTCATTCATTCCTGCATATGAATTTTAGTACTAGTCTCTGTCAGGAACTATTCTAGGGGTTCAGGATGCAAAGAAGAAAGCAGACAAGGTCCTGTTTCAAGAGCACTAGGCACTGACCAGGTCATTAGAAGATGACAAGTTCTCTAAGAAGAAAATACAAGATTGAAGGGTAACAAAGGACTAAGGCCTAAAAGTCCTATCCTGAGCTAAGAACAAAAGAGAGGAAAAGATTGTTCCAGGCAAAGAAATTGTATATGGGAAGACCCAAGGCAAGAACAAACATGGCTGCAAGAAACTTGGACTGGCTCTAGAGAGAGGAATGGCAGCTCATAAACAGGAGAGAGGGGGAGAAAAGGTTGGGCTATGCAGGGCAATCAGGGACCCCATAAGAGTTTGGGATTTTGGAATCCAAACCAATAAGACTCATGAGAAAATACAAATTTAAAAAACAAACATTTAGCCATTATGTGATAATCACCTAATAAGCATCAGAAGGAACACTGGCAGGTAGAAGCTCTGGGTGACCTTGATGGGATGGTTCCAAGGCTAGACCTTCTGTGATCACCAAATGACCTGGAGGATTTGCATGTTAGTCCTATATAGGAGGGTACAGGAAGGAGCAAAGGAGACCAGCGGAGTCAAGAACTGTTCACTTGTATAACCCAGTAGTGGTGGAAAGTTCACCTATGGCTCTAATTATATGGAGATACCTGTAAGGCCTCAGGCAAAGATCTCAAGTCACAGAGGGTTGCCAGGTCAAACAAGAATGTTCACATAAATTTGAATTTTAGACAATCAGCAGTGTGTAGTACAAATCATTCTTAAAAAGTACATGAGGGTATGCCCATGTTCTTAAAACCACTCACTGCTAATCAGAAACTCAGATTTAGCCAGTGTTTGTCTTCCAAGACTGACAGCCCAACAGGTAATTGACTATGCAGCTCTGAAGCTCACGAAAGAGGAGCACAAGGGAGAAGGTCAGCATGGAGGACATGTGATATATCAGACATACGGGGGCGACTGCCAATTAATAATTGGAAGATACACAATATCTACCACAGTAAGCATCTCATTGACTCCATTGTTTAGTGTTTGAGAGAGGAGGAAAACATCACAAAAGCTAAGGTAGAAGAAAGGAATGACTCACCATTGAAAAAAAAAATCATGCATCCAAGAACTAGAGTATTCCCCAGATGGAGAAGGTCATTAGTGGTACTGGAGACTACAGTTCACTTGTATTGTGCTAGAGAGAAAAAAATCACAGCACATCATGGTGGGTGTTTGCGATGTCTTTCTAAGAAAGAGCTGGTGGTAATAGGAGGAAGTGGTTGGATAGAAGAATGGCTTGATTTGATATTAGAGCTGTAAACTGGTAAATGTTAGTGGGGAGAGAGGAAGTTGTTAGAAAGTAAGGGAAATGGGGGAGGGGGAAGGGCCCAAGAAAGAAGAGTTAGATATAGAAGGAAAATGGTAAGGTCAGACAGGGCATGCAGCTTCCTTTAAGCCAGGAGGCCAAATGCAGAGAAAGGGTCCAGTGGGTTGGCTTATGGGACAACTGAAGGAGTTTCTATTTAATCTACTATTTATTATTTGTTTTGTGATAGTGGGGATTGAATAGAGGGCTTTACACATTCTAAGCTAGTGTTCTGCCACTAAGCTGCACCCACCTTTTAGCTTTTTAGGAATTGGTTTCTATGCAAAGGCCAGGCTGTCCTTATAGTGGCGTGAACCACCATGGCTGGCCCACTTTATTGTTGGAAGGAGAGACTTTATCATCTGCTGAGAATCCAGATGCTGAAGATGCTTAAGAACAAGAAATGGGATTTGCAAAGGCAATTGCTCAAGGAGTGGAACAGATGTCCCGAGGAAGGCAGAGCAGGCTCTCCTGAGGCCCGGATCAAAGAGACCATGATGGCCCAAACAACTGTCTCCAGCAGAAAGCCATGTGGTCATGTAGCCACCATTCCAAGGAAGAGAAGGCGTTTCGTATCCATGTTTGGAATGGTGCCAGAGGGTGTAACAAGGAACTGGAGAGGAGGCTCTGAGCTACGAGAGAGGAAAGTGAACAAGGGTAGGCTTCAGACAGCAAGAAAGAAGGCAGCAATGACCCTGAACCAGGAAGCTGAGGGTTAGAAGGATGTCAGGGTGAGTGATTTCCGAGCGGAGCTAGTTCTGGGTAGTGAGGAGGTCTAGAAAGTGCAATGGGAAAGAGTAGCCAAGATGCAGTGGGGCAGAGATGGAGGCACCAAGTACCTAAAAGGCTAGAATGTGGGCTGGGCCACTAAGGTCATCCATGACCGCAGAGACTCCCTGTGTCCTCTGCACAATCCCACCTCTCCTGACATCACCTCTCTGTTGTTCGCTGTTAAGAGTTGCCATGGTGGTAGGTGGGGAAAAATGAGGAGGTGGTGGCTAAAGCTGGGTGTGGCCTGTGAAACATTTTCATGAGTAAAACGATGTCATTTGTGTAAGTTTCTAATCCTTTTGAACACTCATAGGCAAGGAGGTATCCATAGCTTATTATCAAGAAGCACTAAAACTAAGAATGACTCCTAAAACTCGTTTCTCTCCTCGCTGTGGTGTCAAAGTCTAAGAACTACTACCCTAGTAACAACTCTTCCCACGCCGTGGCATCTGCCCTTCTGTGTCCCTTCAGCCATGCAGATTGGAAAATGCAGTCTCACTTCCCACATCTAGTTACTACTAATTCTGCTTCTGTCTTTCTATTCTGTCATCTGTTTCCTAACCTTTCTGCTAATCCCCCACTGGCCTCTTTGTCACTCTCAAGAGGCACAGGCAAAGAAGATATCTCCACTAATGATTCACTCCCCAAATGACCTCCCATACCACTGCCAGTTTAACTTTCCTCAAATCCTTGTCGTCTGCTCCAACAAGTCCACTCTTAAAATTCCTCAGAGGAGCTAACAAAGAGCAGACCCCTTGATACGGTATGAAGACTTCCACTGACCTGAGAAGGAGTATTCCTTGCCTCCACCTCCCATTCCCTCTTCTAGGCACTATGCACCAGGTACTGTAGTAGGCCATATTCCCATTGCCTCTGGGCCTTTGCCCCTGCTGTCCCTTCACTCTGGGGTACCCTCATCCTGTTGTTCTTTGGGACCTGGGTAGCTGTGAGGTCCTTATTCTGTTGCTCTTCCCCATTCAGTAACTTGTCCTGAGAACCGGCAGAGACATTTGCTGATCTAAATTAAGAGACTGCTCCTGACAAGTGGCAGGTGCTCTGAGACCCATGAGTCAACACAGCTAGTCTGGGACATGTCTCAGACCAGACACATACTCGAGACATGTCCAGACCCCCCCCCCGACACCAGTCAGCTGATGTTAACTCCACTAGGGTCCCCGAGCCACTGCTTAGCCAAGTCTTCTTAGCCTAGCTTTGGCATTGCTCCCTCCTGTGCAGGGCGAGCAGGAGGAAAAGAACACTTAAAGCAAGCAGAGGCAGGGTGAAGAACTGCCGGTCTGCTGGAGCGACTCATGTGACAGACAGCAGGAGGTCCCCTGAGATGCACAGCAGAGTCTGAGCAAAGGCCTGCTCCCTATCTGAAAACAGAGACCCTTGGGACTTAGGGGTTGTAGGTTCAACAGTATGGGTGTGTCAGCAATTGAGTGATCACCTTAAGAATTGCCACTGGGCAATTCTCTAAGTGTGGCCTCCAAGACAGAAGCTTCTGAGGCAATGTAAAGAGAAAATCTGCTCCAGGGTGTGTGTGTGTGTGTGTGTGTGTGTGTGTGTGTGTGTGTGTGTGTGCAATTCTCTAAGTGTGGCTTCCAAGACAGAAGCTTCTGAGGCAATGTAAAGAGAAAATCTGCTCCAGGGTGTGTGTGTGTGTGTGTGTGTGTGTGTGTGTGTGTGTGTACCTTTCAGTATGTGAAAGGTAAAGGCATTAAAATAAAAGCTAGAATGTATCCTAAATTCCGAGACTGAGGAAAATCCCACTAAGAGTACATTCTTCCTATCAGGAAATGGGGAATTCCCAGAAGCTCAAGGAGCAAACAAATTGAGAAGATTCCAAAGGGAGGGTTTCATTAGCAAGGGCCCTCCCCTCCTGAGGCAAGTCCCTGCTATTCCCCTGGAAGTTGAACTGACTGACTGCTGGGACACAGAATGCCCTTTGAAGGCCCACTATGTCATTCAATGCTTCTCAGTTCTTAGTGGGGAGTCCCCACAGCCTCTCTCAGCTCCCTACAAACCAGGCTCCTCTTCCTGGCTCACTTGGGGCCTTCCATCTCTGTTTTCAGCCCATCTCCCCAACAATTTTCTCCTCTGGCTATTTTCCTTTCATTTCCCTCACCTAAACTAGGAAAAAGTTTGAAGGGAGGGCCAGGGCCCTATTTTGCTTTCTCTAGACTGATTGTGTCCCCAGAGTGGCAGGAAGAGTCAGGAACACCTGGCCCATGTTCTCTGCTGCCGCTGCCATGGGCTCTGTCTTGGGACTAGTCCCTGAACTGTTCAAGCCTGTGCATGCTCCTCTGTACTCTGGGGCTGACCCTGCACAGCTCTGCTGGCTTGGCAGATATTATACATTCAAATGTTCGTAAAGCACTTTGCCAGGGTTGAAGATGTACTGGTGGGAACCTTGGTGGGGAACACAAGAAGCAAACAAGCAATTAAGGGAATATGTAATACATAATGAACATAGTTTCTCTGCCATGCAGAGAGAGTATAACAAGGAGAGAAGCCAGGAATGAAACAGCCCTATCTTAGCAGGTTCAGGAAAAACTTAGAGGAGATGACTTGAACAGAGACCTAAAAATGGCCATGGAGTGAAGGTGACAACTTGGGGAGAGCTTTCCCAATAGAAGGATGCTCTCAGACAAGGGAGGCTGTGAGGGTGAAAGGAGGGACTACAGGAGGTTGGGGAGATGAGGTCAGAGAACCCCTGAGGCCTTTTTATCTATCCAGGGAGCTTGTGTTTTAGTCTAAGGATCAGTCTTGAGCAGGAAAGTAACAATCTATTTGACACTTCTGAAAGATTTCTCTGTGTGGAGAATTGCCTGTGGAAGTGGAGTCAGAACAGTAAGGAAGCTGTGGTCATTATCCAGCACCACCAATGGCCATCACTCCAAACTCTGACATCCAAGAGCCTGGCACAAACCCCGGGCCTACACCCTCACCTCTCTTCTTCCAATCCAGTCACAGACTATGGTTCTTGTCCTCAAGGAAGCTCTCCTGGGGCCTGCCCTAATGAGGGATTTCACACTAGAGCTGTTCATGATGGTCCATGTCCACTTCTCAAGAACTGTGACATTATTCTGTACTAGCCAGGCTCCTGCGAAGGCACAGAATGCAAACTCCTGTTAAGGTAGGGGCCCAAGGACCGTCCTCTGAATGGTCCTCCTCTCCCATTCTATCCCCTTTCTGAACTCTGCCCAGGTAACCATCTCCTCCCTCACGGGCATCCGCTGCCATGCTTCCTCCCACCTCCAGTGCGTGTGCACACTCCCCCATCAGTTAAGTTGCTTTGTTCAGCAGTTGAGTGGGGATCCACTCAGGGCACTCCTCTGACATCTGCTCAGTGAAAGTGAAGAGACCACAGACTTCCAGAGCGAAGATGACAGAAAATTTCTCAGAAAACTTTATGATCTGGTGCTTTGAAGTTGTATATGAATACAGGACAAGGCAGAAAGGGCCAACTCTGGCCAGGAACCTGAATTATTATAACCCCAGAAGCTCCTCAGCCTGGACCCCAGGGTCCACTGACCCCCTGCTCTCCCCACTACCAATCCCTCAGATGTCTCTAGGAATTCAGTGGGCCTCCAACTTAACTCTTCTTGCTTTCTTTCTTTATCTTTTCTAGTACTAGTTTTTGTGGGGGGTGGGAGTAGTACTAGAGAATCAACATAGGACCTTACCCACACTAAGTAAATGCTCTGCCACTGAGCTGTATTCTCACCTCATTAACTAATCTCTTAATATGCAAACCTACTCCTCTAATCCTTAGTCTACACTATTGCCCATGATGGTACACTCTATGTGACCCTGGCTGTTCTCACTTTCCTGGGCACCCCTGGTAATCAGTCTCACTCATAAACATCCCCTTAAAGTGGTACTAAACCTCTACTCTTTCTGGGCCAGGCCCTTAACCCTATCATAATGGCCATGGATGGCCAGCGTCTCTTCACTAATGAGTCTCTGATAGCTCTCCAATCACAAACACGATCATTCAGAGAAAGTTGAGTTACAAAAAGCAGGATGCCTGAAAGAGCTGGGCTCAGTGAAATGGGGAGGTTCTCACCTCAGAGACCTGGACACTTGTCCTGGACTGGCCCTCAGGCAAATCACCATGTCCTGCCCCAGGACCTGCTCTCTCTATAAAAGGTCTGTTTGATCGAAAACCAGGAAGCCATGCATGTGCCTCCCCACTGCCCACCCCAGCAACCACCAGTCCTCTTCACTGAAAAGTGCCTGGCTCTGTCCTCTCTGCCTCGGCTCCCTCACATCGCTTGGGTTAAAGCACCATTGCCTCCATATCCACCATTTCCCTTCTGAGGCACAGTCCTCTTCCTGTCTGTGCTCCAGTTACTCCAGAATTTTCAAGGAGTAAACTACTCATTTCAAGTCACTGCTACCAATTCTTCCTTGGCTTCTTGTGACTCTTAGGAGAGCTTACTAACTAGGTAACCCAATCTCTCACCACCCTGTCTACACCTTCTACTCCAGACTATAACAGTTCTCAGTTCCTAGAATGCATTCTGCCTTCCTACTTTCTGTTTCCTCCAGTCAACACCCTTGCTGCCTTCTCCCCACCCCAGCTCCCTTGCCTCCCCAAGCTCTACCCATGCCCCAAGAGCTCAGCTGAGGTATTCCTTCCTCCAGTCATCCTTTTTGATCTCTCTAGGCTCGGGAAGGTATTCCTCCCATGACAGCACCCCGAGTCACCCTGAGATACTTGCTACCTTGCAGTGTGTGCGTGTCAGCTCCTCAGGCCAACAGCTCCAAGAGTGTTTGCCTGGCGTGAATTAAGCAGGAACTTCAAAGTAAGAGGTAAAGGGCTGGCACACAGCAGCTCAATGGCATCCACCTTCCCTGGAAATAAAGCCTCAAATTTATGATCCTCCTGTCTCAACCTCCTCAGTATCAAGACGGCAGGCATGTTTCATCACGTCTGACCAATAAATATTTTTCCAATAGATAGATGGGTGAACCCTGGGAGCATCTGGAAAGGAAGAGGCATTCCACAATAGGAAGCAATGCAGAAAGGGGGTTTGATAAAGGCTCAAGCGTGGGGATGGCCATGTGTCACATTCAGAGTGCAAGAGGCCAGTCTATTGGGGAAAAATGTCACAAGGAGAGTAAAGAGTAATAAGGACAGATGTTAGAGCCAAGCTAAGGCATGAGAGCTTTATCATAGAGGCATTACAGAGCATCAAAGCCAGGATGTGGCACAGCATAGCCCTGTGTAAGGACATCAGGCTACAGCAGCTTACAGTCTGACTTGTGTGAGGAGAGAGGAGAAACTTGGAGGGTATCTCTACTCTGAGGGTCAGCAGAGAGCCTGTTCAGAACTCCTTCAACTAGATCTTTCACCAGCTGGAAACTCCTGGCCATTGTAGCGGTGGAAGGAAGGCAAGCTCCTCTTGCCAGCGCTTGCTCCTCAACTGGACAGAGATAGATTGTCCTTCCTGATGACTCACCCTGGAAGGCTTGGCTCCCAGCAGAATGGCATTGTTGACAGGAAGAGGGGCCAGACTTTCCCTCCCCCAGACAACTTGCTGGACCCCAAGACAGCAACACAAGACAACACAGTGTGTGGAGAACACATCTACACCATGCCAGCTGTCTACACGCTTGACCCACAGTGCCACGTGTCAGCTGGCTTAACAGTTGTCAGGGACTCAGGCAGCCGTAGAAACTCTCAAGAAGTATGATGCAAGGACATGAAGGAGAGAGGCAGCACCACTTCTCTATTCTCAGGCAAAGGAACAAGGCAGACACACCGGGCAACAGGGGTTGTGGGAGCCATATTTAGAATGGTGCGAGAGCCAGCATGTGGCTCTTAACTGGAGGCAGCATCTGGTGAGGCTTCTTTAGAAGTAAGACATGAAGACCCCCAGAAGAGTTTGGGCCAGGCCCAGGTCAGAATAGCTGTCACTCTGATGTTGGAACTGCAAGTATTACCACGACAGGCTGGCTACAGCTCCAACAGTCGTTAGAATCTATAATGTGTTCTCTATAGAAGAGCTATGTCACATGGGTGGCCTTCCTGGGCTAGGCCAGCCTGAAAATCTGATGGAGCAGAAAATGTAAAACAAAAAGAGAAGGCTACAGGCCCAAGAGACAAGGAAGAAGGGGCTCGGAGCATTTGCAGGGCTCAGCATCCGCATGCATCTTCTCAATCAAGGAGAGACTAGCAAATGCTGAAACAAAGGACAACAGCAGTAAATGGCAGGAAGGGAAGGGAAGACTTTGGCTTAAGGTGGTAGTTAGCTGGCCTTAGCAAGCCTAGGACTTAAAGATAGATATGAGACATAGAAATGATTCCTTATCTAGGCTGATGGCTGAGACACTGAGAAAAAGATCTAGGAGAAGGGCTTAGGGTTAAGAGGAAGGAAAAAGCACTTCCTCCCACAGGCACCTCCATGTACCCTGATGTACAAGATCCCAGGGAACTGGGCTTCCTTCCTGTCCACGGCTCTTCCTCCTTGCTCTCCTCTCCCAAGCATTCCTCCCGGGCTCTCTCACACCACCGCTGCTGGTGTAGAGCTGGGCTGAGGGCACAAATGAGAAGCAGACTAGTTTGTTCTCTGCCTGGAATCCTCTTTTGGCAATAGCCTCAGAGCTGGCTTCTTCTGTTTTTAGCTTACATGTCACACCTTCCAAGAGGCCTTCTCTGACTTATTTGATTTAGCTGGTCCTGGTGTCACTATTGTTTTATTTCCATGTAGCACTTTGCTACCTGGTATTTTTCTCTCTGTGTTTTGTCAGATTTGAGAATTGTGAGGAGAAAGACCAAAGATTGTTCAAGCTCAGTTTGGGGTGTACCCGGGACTGGTCAGTGCAGGCAAAAAAGTGTGGGGTGTACCCGGGACTGGTCAGTGCAGGCAAAAAAGTCCCTGCTTGTCCTGTGCAGGTTAGGATTTCGGTTTGTAGTTGAAGAATAAGTTCCTGTTTGCTCTGTGTTAAGTCCTTGCAAGTTAAGATTTCCATTTGTAATTAGAAATAGATTCCTGTTTCTTAGATCTGATATAAAATGCAGAACAACTTTTTAAACTAAACGTTAAATTAGTGATCCACTCACACGATGCAAATCCTTACCCTTGTTCCTTCCCTTTCATTGTATTTTTCTAACAATGTTGACCAGCCAACTCTTTCATCCCTGTGAATACTTAATCTCTCTTATAAAAGGGACCTCAAGAAACTGGCAGGGGCTGCTCTCTAACCCGACTTAGAGAGAGGCAGTCAGACTGGCCAGTCCCAGGTGCACCCCAAAATATAGCTTGCTTCAATTGGACAATCGTGCTTTGGTCTTTCTCCTCATGATTCTCAAGTTTAACAGTTTTAAAATTTGGTTTTGTTTGTGTCTTCATGCATAATGGACACTCCTCAAGAACAGGGACCTTGCCTGTGTTGTACATGGTTGTAGCGGCTATATTCCCAGCACCCAGAGCAATGCCTGGTTCCAAGCAGGCGCTCACATGTTTAGTTTATCTGTGAGTAATAACTGCTAGCATTCGTTGAGTACTCACCACATGCCAAGCACTTTGTTCATGTGTGACCTCAAGAGTCAGCAAACTGTGGGTTTCAAGGCAAATATGGCTCTCTGAAAGTTTTTACAAATAAACCTTAATGGAGCACACCCCTTCATGCCTGTGCCGTCTACAGTTGCTTCTGTGATACAATGATAAAACTGAGTAGTTACAAGGGCAGCATGGCCAAAGAGCTAAAAAACGTTTCCAGCAGCCTGGCACTTTGCAGAAAAGGCCTTCTGGCCCTGTGTAAACGCACATAATCCCCTTCAGCACCCCTGAGGTCAGGCTGTTAATGATGCCATTTTACAAATAAGGCGACTGAGGCACAGAGGGCATGGAACAGAGTAAGCACACAGGTGGGGACTGAACCCAGACAGTTTTGACTATGCTCCTTGCTAGCTACAGTGTTTCATAAGTTTTCTAGGAATGAAGACGGGAGAAGGGAATTAAGCTTAGCCTAGAACTCTGGAAGTAGCATATAAAAAGAAGGAAATGGAGAAAAAAAACCTATGGCAACAGAGTTCTTAGGACTGCAAGCAATCAGAATATTTTTTATCGTTCTGGGTTTTTGTTGTTATTTGGGTATCATTTGTTTGTTTGTTTACAGGACTTTGTTATATAACCCAGGCTGGCCTCAAACTCACATCTCCCCTGCCTCAGTCTCCCTAGAGACAGGATGGTTGGTGGCTTCTTCCACACCTGAGTTTGGGCCACTGCTTTGTTTCATTAGGGTTTTAGCTAGTATGCTTGTTTTAACAAGCACTAGGGATCGAACCCAAGGATTTACACATGCTCTACCATTTACAAAAGTGCTCTACCATTGAGCTGCATCCCCCAGCTATTGGATCATTTTTGTGAGGCTTGACCCTACTCTGAGACCCAAACCTCTCAGCATCTGTCTACTGGAGCAGAAGTCCCACCCCTAAACATAAATAGACGTACCCTCTTCCTTTCACTGTGAAGATGAAGTGCCAAGTATCCTCCACTTAGGACTTGGGATGCCAACGTTTTTCTTAAACCTTCAACTCCTGGTCTGGCCTGCCTACATAACAAACAAGGCTCTAGTGGTCTCTGGTGTGCAGTTGATGTACTATTTTTAAAATTGTTTTGGTAGCTACACACACACACACACACATACACACACACACAAGAGGCTTCTAGAAGCCTCACTGTTTGAACATGTTTGAGAACTTTTCATTCCTCTGATGTTGAAATGTGGATGCAGTTCAACTCTGTGGTTAAAGAAAACCCAGAATTAGAGAATCAGTGGATAAATTGCAGTCTTAGGAACACAGCCCCACACAGAAAGTCTCTCAGAACTGCTGAAGGTTTCTCATGATCTTAAAAAATGCAAGGAAAAGGGCTAGGAGAGGATGAGGAAACTGGAGAGGGAGCCGAGCCTGGGATGGCCATCTAGGTGGAGAGTGCTGGAAGGTTTAGGAGAGCAGGAAGCAGGGGAAAGCACCTCCCCAGTTTCTGGCTGAAGGCTGCTTTAAGATTTACCAAGCACTTACACAGTCCATGAAACATTTCCTCACGACAGGGTCCTGAAGGAGAATTATTCCTATCCTCTTCAACGATGTTACACAACTGGGTGAAAGTCACAGTTCAGAGCAGCAGATAGACTCCTTGATCCCTTCGAGCAATCTCTGAGGACTCTCTCAGTGGCCTGACCCAGGGACATCAGGTGGGAGGTTAGCTCCCTTTCATTCTCTGCTATGTCTTAGTGCCCCAAACCTGGCCCAGCGTAGGTCCTCAGTAGGCACATGTGCAGGAAAACAAAATGCTATCTTCTGCTCAAAAAATGTCCCTAGTCTGGTGGAGGAGTGGAACAGGTACAGACACAAGACTAAAATAAGCTAAACCATGAAGGGGGCCAGGAGAAGCTACAAATGCCTCAGGGTTCCAACAAAGGCACTGCCATGAAAGCTGAGAGCCTTCCATTGGGTTTTCTCCACATATGGGGAAGGAGGCACGGGAGCACCTGGGTGGCCAGCCTCGGCACCTTCATGTTTCCTCCAGCCGTCTGTCTTATGCTCAGTCACACAGAACCCTGTTCTTGTTGCCCCTTGTCTCTGTTGCTCACTCTCCCAGCCTTTTTCTTTTTCCTTGGTTTACTTAGTACTAGAAACTTCCATTGTAGGGCAGTGATGGTGCACACCTTTGATTCCAGCACTTGAGAGGCAGAGGCAGGTGGATTTCTCCTGGTCTACATAGCAAGTTCCAGGATAGCAGGACTGTTTCACAGAGAAACCATAGCTCAGAAAAAAAAAAATATGAGACACTTCCATTGCAAGCTGTCCCTTATACACACCCTCTTAATGATGGAGTGCAGTAATTAACTGCTTGCTTGCCTAAATGCCTGTAGTCCCACAGGACTGTAACCTTCTTGACAGTAGACTGGCTATCTTTATATCTGCGAGATTCCAGCAATTAACCGTAAGTAAATTTCAGCCAAGACATAGTAAACACTTAGTGAGGCTACAGCCAATGGGCAAATATTCAACTTAATGAGGTCCAAGGATATTGCAATAGAAGAAAAGGCTGCAGCTGAAGGTTGGGACCATCCTAAAAGTGCCAGCCCTGATGAGAGTGTGACGTTGCCAGCAGCACTAGCAAGATATGCTTGGAAGTGCTGACTAATAGGGTGACTGCCACATGAGGGCTATCAGGGAGTAAAAGCACATAAGAGAGAGGGAGGAAGACGGTTCCCCAGGGCTCGCGCCTTTGGAGGAGGTTGGCCATACTACTTAGGTTCAGCTTAAAAACTGTGTCACAGACAAGTGTGAGTTTCTGGCACATAGGTTTGTCACTCTGCCATAATTTACGACTCTACTCAAGTGGTAGAGGGCCTGTGACAAGCATGTGACACTACAGGCCGCAGTGAGATGGCCAGAGCTCTACTTTGAAGCCAGGGAAGAGGAAAGGTCATCTCCAGCATTTGGAAATGACTTGAGTTCTTGGACTCCATTCACTCATCTACCTGACAAAACTTCACTAAGCATCAGATACATAAGTTATACGAGAGCTAAAAGCTGCCCAGGGGGATAGAGAGATTGCTCAGTCATTAAAGCACCAAGTGTCATCCCTCAGTCACTCCTCACCATAGTTTTTGAGCCAGAATCTAAGGACAGTGTCCTATTCTCAAAAATATTTACCAAATGAATGACTGGATCTGATCCTGCCCAGCAGTCTGCATGTACAGTCAGATTTCACATGAATTGCCTGTGGGTGCAATTAATAGTGCTGATGTGGCCTCTTACCCACTTTCTCTGTCTCACCCACTAGCACCAATTATTCCAGGGTGCTTGCATTACTTAGAGCCCACCAGACGGCCACCATCTCTGATGTCTTTGCGCACATGACCGTCTCTCTTGGGAATTCTTGCTTCCTACTTCCATGCCTGGATCACATTTGTCTTCCATGGACCTGCAGGATCTCCTCAAAAAGCATTTCTCTCCCTCTGTCCACTCAAGCACCTCTCACTGTGTGAGAACAATGGAGTACAAGGTGACCTCCACCACTGGGAGCTCTCTGGAAGTTAGGATGGCTCTGGATGTTTCTCCTCATGTGTAGGGCTTTGTAATGCTTACTCAAGAAATACTTGCTAAGTGAATGTTGTGGATGACACAGGGAGACCAACCACCAGCGGTTCCAAAAGTTCACTCTGACAGTCACAGTTCTCTCTTGCAAAAAGAAGTGCTGCCCTTTGGGGCCACAAAGTACCCAAGCTGACATGAGTCTATAATAGAAAAGCTCCCCAAACTCAGCTCTGGGAAGGTCTCCTCTTTGAAGCTTGAGTTTTATGTTTTAACTTTTAAAACTAGACTTATGATCTATAATTTTATTTTTGAAAACTCTAGGAAGAACAGGAATATGATTTCTATTGTTGTGTTCTAAAAATACATTCTCTAATCTCTCGTTTGCTTCATAATATGCTAGTTTTGGCATGATACTCTCCTTACAAAAGTGAAATCACAATTTAATGAAAAAGCACTTTATGAGCTTTAAGGGAAGCAGATATCTAACCTCAGCTGGGGCGAAGGGAAGGGAGCAGGTCCTCAAGAGGCTGTCCCAGCTCTAGAGAAGGCTCAGAGCCAGGCAGGGCTTGGGGCCTCAGAACTCCTAGAGTTTTGGTATTTCAAGAAAGTTGGCACCAGAGGCTAGGTATCAGGAAATACTTACTGAGCGACTCCATTGTGGAGAGTGTGGCAGAGGAAAATACAGTGCATGTGCACCCTCGTTTGCTTCCTGTGGTGCACACTTTTAGACTACACCATTGCCATGATTTCAAGGAAAACCTGTAGCTAGCAATCACTGGGACCCAAGTCTACAATAGGGGCTCTGCTACACATCATTTTGACTTTCTATCACACTCTGAGACAAGCTACCTCATGAATGAGGAACCTGAAGGTCGAAAGGGTTTCCCACATTATCCCTGGCCTCACATTTAGGAAACAGCAGATCTGGGATCTTCGAGTAGATAGCTCTGGTTTCAGAGAACACTAGTACATGGTTTCTAAGGTTACAGAACATTTTTGGGTAAATTTCCAATTTTACCTAATCATTAACCACATGAGATTCAGATTATGATGATCCTCATTTTACACATTAAAAAAACAAACAAAAACCCTGAGGCTTGGAAGGTTTAACTCATTAAATGTCCCTAAGAGTAAGTAGATAAAGTTAAGATTTAAGCTGAAGCCAAATCCTCAGTTCTTGCTGGTATATTCTAGAAGGGACTAGATTATCTGCTACTTCTAGATCAGAGTGCTATGATGAATTCCAGAAGAAATTTAATTCCAAGAGTATAGTTCTTACCTAACAGTGCCAAAGGCCTATAGACTATGCAGAGGGTTCTGCCTGGACTTTGCCTCAGGCTTTTGTCCTGGGAGAAGAAGAGGCTGCTCTAGGGTGAATGGCCTGTTGCTCTAGTAGCCAGTAGCCCAGAACTGAATGCCAGCATGGAAGGGAGGAGAACTGTTTGGGGCTCCAGCAATCAGGAGGCTTTCTGATGAATGGACAAAATGGTGGTTACGGGTCTTGTGGGTCCAGTGTGGTTAGGAGAAATGAGAAGGTTCTCAAGAAACGCAGCGTTCTGCTCCTGTCAGCAACTCTCCACCAAGGAGTGGGACAGAATCCTCTCCACTGATCTTGAATGCAGGAGTAAGGCCCTGGGTCCCCACATAAGAGCCAGAAGTGGCATTGTTGACTATGCCCTGCCCTCATATATCAGTCCCCAGTACTCCCTGGTGCCACCACTCTAGAGTCCTCCTTAAAGGGGAGCCCGGGGTGACCCTGCTTGGACAGCAGATGTTGTACCCTTTTAGCCTTTTCAACTTGAGTAATGACAGCTCTGCCTTACCGGACTTACTATAGCCCCAGGAATACTGGGACATTGTGCAGATAGCTCAGCTGCTCCTCACAGCAGCTTCATAAGGAAGGTGCTATTGGTTATCCCCACTGTATAAATGGGGGTACTGGATCAGAGAAAGGACATGCACAGTCAGGATCGTGCACAGAGCTAACATAGGATGAGATTTTAACCCAGGCACGTTGACGGCATAGCTAATGGTCTCCCCTGTCATATCCACATCTGAGCAATGCCATGGCATTTCCTTTTCCCCCAGGGAGAGAGCATCAGCAAACAGAAAGGAGTTTGATTTTTTTGTTTTTGTTTTTGTTTTTCAGCTGGCTGAAGGCCCACGAGCTGGCTGTCCAGGGAAACCACAGAGATGAGCAGGTTAGAATGGGGATCTCCTAGCCCTCATATGGGCCAATCCTAGGGAGATGTCTTCTGTCTCTCATTTCCCCAGCTACTCTCAGCCCAGCTTCACACTGGGGAATCCTCTTCTTGGTTCTCCTACTTAACAATGAACAAACCAACCTAGGAGAGCCAAGGCAAGGAAATCATATAAACAGATAAAACAGAGAGATGTGTGCCTCTGGCTATATTTAGACTTGAACTCTTTCAATTCTCAATCTCTGCTCTGTTACAGGTTTCTGGTTATTCTGGGTAACTTTGGACACTGGGACATTTTTCCACCATCATTGCCTTTGGTGAAACTGCCCCCTTGACATGTCTGTCCTGAGTAGTCTGTAAGCAGGAAGGGCATATAATTCACCTGGCCATGAACAAGCACAGGCCAGCTCTCAGCCGGCACTCAGAAATGTTTATTTCATTAGCAGAAAACAAGTTCCTTATGTCCTCATTCCAGGTAATTCTCTGCTTCATTTGCTCTGAAGCCACACAAGGTCAAAGGTATGAAGCAAGTTTGGTGCATGGCCTAGACACCAGAAAACATGCCTTCCTCTTGATGATCCTCTTTTTCCAAAGAAGGTTAGAAACTTTTGAGAAGGTTCTTCTGTTGGAGTTTTTTACTTTAAGCTATGAGGAGGGCACTGGATAAGCCAAAATTGAACTGTGGTTAAACTGTGTCTTAATTTTTGGGTTAGATTCACCAGCTCTAAGGAATTCTGGAGACAAAGCCAGGCAGGGGTAGGAACCTGGAGCCTGGAGAAACAGCTGGGCTGGTGAGAAGACAGGCCTTTTAGCAGAGGCTGGCAAGTCTCCTGCAGCATGAGCCTGGAAGCCAGCATGACTTTCACAGCTCCAGTAATGATAGGGACAAAGGACAGCTGGTTTCTTCCCAGTGGGGAGAGGTGGGCTAGGCAAATATTGGTAGCCTCCCCAGATATTAACTACTGGCTATTGGCAATTTTCAAATCCAAAGTCTACACTGTAGCCCTAAGCACCAGAAAGTTGGAAGCTACCATTCCCATTTAAGTCATGGAGAAACTTGGTCCCAAGGGTCCCTCCATTATGGCTGCTCTGCCACCCTTCCTGCTAACCTCTCCTATGAAAACAGGAGATGCTATTTAAAGGGCAGCTGACACACAATAGCCCATGTGGGAACCTCCACTTTCATAACCTGGTTAACTTGGTGTATGTGTGGAGGGGGGGTGCCTAGCACACTCCGACCTTCATGTAGTACTTTGCCAAGAACACTGAGACACAGAACAGCACTGCATAACCCTAGGCTCTAATACCTACTCTGGTCCACTTCTATGGACACATTTTTGTAGAGAAGAGAGGTGTAGAGATTGGGGGTGGGGTGGGAAATACCCTCTATGACAGAAGTCAATTTGCTAGAAAGATTTCCAGAGGAAACTGCCTGACAAATAGTTTAGAACCATCTACAAATGAGGTTTCCTCCCATTTCCTGCCATTCATCTCCATCTCTCTTTTCATTCACCCTCCCTTCCCTTGACTCATTTCTCTAGCAAGGAGGGTCTCTCCCAAATTCTCTCTGCCCTCCCCCAGAGTCATCTGAGGGCTGCCTCCCTGGTGATGCTGCATTTTGGAAATCACAGAACCCCAAATTTCAGATAGTGCCAAATTCCTCTGTCCCTCCCCGAGGACCTGGCTCCGGACATGACTGCCCCAGGAGTCAGCAAGGAAGAGTGCAGATAATCAGATCATCCCAGACTCTACCCCCAGCGGCCCCATCCCAGACTACAGTAATTCTTGTGTGACTCTGGAAGAGGCAGCTTAGCTTGTCTGGGTCTCCATTTCCTCATCTAAAAAGGATTTCAATTCTGTGATCCCATTATTTCCCTTGCATGTGTGGGCTTCCGCTGGCCCATCTGGACCCACAGGACAGATTCCTAAGGGTTTGACCCTGAAACCTAGGCAAGACTCCAAGCAGTGAGGCAGAGGAGGAGGTACTAGAACCAGTCCCTTTGGGTGGTCAGAGAAGACCACTTGGAGCAGCCACTTCAAACACATTGTTAGCTCTTTCTTGACTACACTTGACTTGCTTGTGCATGGAGGCAAAGCTTGTCTGGCCACCAGAAGCACAACATCTTATTTTAAAGCAAGACAAATAAATTAGCCGCAAGTCCTCCTGTGGAAGTACAGTTCATCCCTCGGCAAGTCCACAGGAACAGAGATCTTAGCATTGTCTTTGGGCAAACGAGCAAAGAAGAACAGAAAGGAGATGAGATTTGCCTAAAGTTACACAGAAAGTGAGTGGTAGAGGCAGGAGACAATTCTATATTGAATTTCCAAGTCCACAACACCACTGTTGTGTCATTGCTAGAGGATAAAAATAATAATAAAATGGAAGCTGGTGAGATGGTCGGTAGTTAAAGATGTCTGCTGCCAAGTCTAATGACCATAATTCAATCCCTGGGACCTGCATGGTGGAAAGAAAGACCCAACTTCCACTAGCTGTCCTCTGACTCTCACACAAATGTACACATGTGCACGTGCACATGCACACACACACACACACACACACACACACACCCCACATAATCCCTTTCAGTTCACACCTCGATGAAAGGGAAATCAATGGCTCCATTTTATAGGTATTGAGGCAAAAAAAGAAAATGTGTATCTATAGCCACACAGCCAAGGACTGAGCAGAGATGTCAAGGGCAAATAGTTTTTAAGTGGTGGGGTCAGAATCAAACCCAATTATGTGAAGAGTTTCAGTAGAGTAGGGAGGGGGATTCCATACCTTGTACTGACATGGTGGATGACTGAGCTTGTCCTTATGCTGATGAAGAAGAGGCACACACTCTTCCAGAATCAGTTTAGCTCTAACTCCAAGCTTTATGAGCCTGGGGCAGAACCTAGTTCATAAGGGAGGATGTGACCAGTAAAAACCGACCTTCTTCTCAACAACTCTGCAGGCTTACCATGCTTACATGACTTCCTCTAGCTTCTTGTCAATCTTAAGAACTGAGGTCAAATCTTTGTTATTCCTTAATTAAGACCTCTTTTCCTAAAAGAAAGTTCCCTCAATCTTTGACCATATCTCCTATGGCTGAATGCTGCCGCTGCATTCCTCCAGGAGGTCCTGAGTACCAGTCCCTCCCTCAGCCCCTCAGCTTCCAATGGCTCACAAGCCCATGAGAATGAGTAGGGACCATATCATTATGTTCACTGTTACACCTCCAGGGTCCAGCATGTAGCCTGTTTTATCAAATGACTTACTCCTTCATTCCATCTGCCCAGTTAACTGAATTCCTATTATGTGCTAGGGCTGTCAGTCAGTGAAATGGAGTGCCACCTAGAGGAAGTCCCCATCTCAGGGTGCAGGATAAATGTAACCTCGAGTATCACCTGAAATACCGCAGTGCTTCTCAACCTTCTTTAAAGCAGTTCCTCGTGTTGCGGTGACCCAAATCTATAAAACTATCCCATTGCTACTTCATAATATAATGTTGCTATTGTTATGAATCGTAATGTAGATATCTGATATGCAAGATATCTGATGTAACCTGACCCTGCCCCTCCCCCCGGCCAAGGGACTAGCGACTCATAGGTTGAGAACCGCTGGTTTAAAGTAATGTAAAGAATGAGTGAATGCCAACTTATGGGGAATGAATGGGTTGAGTCCAGTGGGAACACAGGAGAAAAGAACTATCCATCAGCCAGGGGCATCCCAGAAAGCTTTGCTGGAGGAGGATGAGATGGTATTATAACCTTAAAAGATGAGGCATTCACCTAAGATTGATGGGGAAAGAAGCCTTCATGTAGGTGGAACCAGCCTGAGCAAAGGCATATGAGAATAAAATCATTGCTCAAAGCTAGAGGAATATGTAGGCCAAATGACAAAAGATGCCTCTTTGAGACCAGACCACTCATCAGAGATAGGGGTAGATATGGAGGGACTGAAACACACTGAATCATAATGAATAGAAGGAAAAAGATCCTGATGTTGGCAGTATAATTTATAGGCTCCTCTTGATTCATTTGGCTTCATTATCACGTACAGACAAAATGTGATTAATTGTCTCCATAATGCATGTCCAAAAGCTTTGAGGGAAATCTGGAGCCCAGGTACACTAGCCTTTCCACCTCAGCTGGGTTTGGCAGCCCAGGAGCAGGGTACCAGCCAGTCTTTGCATCATTCATGGGTCAAGCATCTGAAGAGCCTCCTGGCACAGAGTATAGCACCACCCTGCTAGGTGTCACAGGACTAGGGCCCTCCTCTCCTGGCCAGGTAGCTGGATTGCCAGGCTCTTCCCTGTTTCCCACTTCTCCCTACAACCAGAGGGCAGGAGGTTTAGCAGATATCTTGAAGGGTGCAAAGGAAGGAGCAAGCCAACCTGCAAACGGCCAAACCTGCAAACCTGCCGCCTTGAGCTCCATGAAGGTGTTGAATCAAACTGCAGCAGAGAGGTCCGGGTTTTCCATGGTTGGTCCATCCCAGTTCAGGTCCTTCTCAATGCACACTGTCCATTTCCTGCTCAGATTTGAGGATTTTCGGGTCTGGAGGGAAAGTCCCTAGGGGCCAACATTAGAAAGAAGGCAATCACATGAGATTGACAAGAGTGGTGAGCACAGAAGGAAAGGCTGTGTCTTATCCAGAGAAGGGAGGGGGAGGGCGGTGGAGCCCTGGTTACTTTGCTGAAGGCTGCGGAGCTAGCATAGCCACAGAGACTGGGAAGAGAGCTAGCTAGCGGGGGACGACCAGGCGGTACTCTTGGGGGAAGGGAGGCAGCAGCTCAGTGGGCCTCCGGGGTGTATGTGTCAGTGCCTGTGAGTGTGAGCGTGTGTTTGTGTGTGTTTGTGTGTGTGTGTGTGTCTGGCGGAGGGCCAGGGTGATTTCCCATAAACCACATGCCCCGTCAGCCCTCCCGCTTAAAAGGCTGTGCCGAGGGCTGGCCAGCGAAGCTCGGCCAGAGGAAAGTGAAAGTTTGCCTCGGTGCTCTCCGTGTCGCTGCCGTTTTCTGCATCCCGGGACAGCGGCGTGGCCCTCGGCCGGAGCGCAGGCTCTCTAGCCGGCAGCAAGCGACGGAGTGAGCGAACTAGGGCGGCCAAGACGCCGGGCCGGGACCCAGCTGCCCGTATGACCGCGCGGGGCGCCGCGGGGCGCTGCCCTTCACCGGTAAGCTGCGACTGTGGCGCGGGGCCCGGGCATGGCTAGGGAGGGAGTTCTGCAGCAGCAGGCGGCTTGGCGCGGCCCCACGAGCGTACAGCCCCTTCACGCCCGCAGCTCAGGCATCTCGGCCCTGGGCTCCGGCTTCCTAACCGCTTCTGCGCTAGGGCTGAGGCCCGTTGTAGTTCAGTAGCTGCTCCTGGGGCTACAGCGCTTTGAGGGGTAAAAGGAAGGCTGCTCGCCCCATTGAACGGAGAAGAAAATTGAGCCACTCACAGGCAGGAGAGAGAGGTTCGCAGCAATCAGCACAGGCCCAGGATCTGCCAGGATGATCACTCCAGGTACTGAGTGACAGCCCAGTGTGTGGCATCATCCCCAGTCGGCATCTTCCTTTGGCTGTTGCACATGTTTCTAGGCCCTAGTTGGGAGTGGGCCTTCTGGGTAGGGAAAATTTAGGGCTACTCAGCTTTCGAATGTCAGGACCTGTGCTGAGCAACCTGTTGTCAGAAGAAGAGATGGGCATGCTGCTACTTGCTCCAGCCTATGGGCAGGCTGTTAGGGACTTAGGTGGCTGTTTGAGGAAAATGGGACTCCAGGGATGGCCTGAAGCTAACTCTAAATCTTTTCTTGGAGAATTTGGTTCAATGGGATGGGACTATTCTGGGCTCAGCTGCTGATTGGGGAAAGTGGAAAGAGAGTTCCCAGCTGCTAGGAATTTCGCCCCAAAGTGGCAGCAGATGATGCTCTGGCTCCTAGGCAGTGCAGGGTGGCACTTTCAATGAACAGCAAGTGGGCTCACTTCTGAAGAGAATGGGAGGAAAAGCCTAGAGGGAAGGAGAGAGTTGCAGGTGTTTGAGAGAGAAGAGGAGATCTACTGGGAGAGGGAGTCAGCTGAGAGGTAGGAGATGGGGTTAGGAGGAGGAGGAGGAGGAGGAGGAGGANGAGGAGGAGGAGGAGGAGGAGGAGGAGGAGGAGGAGAGAAGACACAGAAACAACAAGCAAAAAGAAGGGCCACCAAGGGGAAAGAAGGCCACTTAGACTAGATCAGTCCGAGGGGCCGGTCATGGGTCATGCCAGGTTTCTCCGAGACCTGACTGATTGGGAAATGGAACGTGATGTCTTGAAGCATTCTGAGGCTGCAGCAGTTTCTTTCCAGGGCTGCTCCCATAGTCAGAAGCTAAAGCAGTGGGTGGGAGGAAGAAGCATGCCAGGAAGAGCCTGTCCAGCCAGATGTAAGCTAGAGTATTAACTCCTGGGTGCCCATCTGTATCCTTGTCTATGGTAGCACAAGGGTTACAGATCTAGGATGGAGCCCCCTTTGGTCATCTTTGAAGTTAGTCTCTCAAATGGTAGCTGTGCATTATTCCTATGCATTCTTGAAATGTCACCAAAAGCCAGGTATCCCTGGGGTAATATCTTCACCTTGCTATCTTCAAACACCAATGACTTGAAGTGCCAGGACTGAGGTCTTTTTCAACATCTCCATGCCCACACCATATACACCATGAGCTGGTAGGCCGAGTGGCAACTAGCTTGAGTCAGTTACCTTCTGTATAGTCATTTCCTTTACCAGGTCCTAAGTGTGAAGTTCTAAAGATCTGGGATGCCACTCAGAGCTAACTTTCAATTGCCCAACAGTGCCCAGCACAGTATCACCCCATGGCTGTCTGAACCTTCTTCTACACTCTGCATCTGAGGTCAGGCCAGGACCCTAACACACTCTGTGCTTAATGGCACTGGGCAACCCTGTGCCTCTTCTCTTGATCCCCACCTCTGTCTGCCACCCTTTAAAACCCCACTGAAGTCCCTCTTCCCTCATCCGTGCCCAGCCAATGCTGCCTTTCCCCCCTGGTCCACACCGGCAAGGCTTTGGACTTTTGGATGTGAACCAATGTTGTTGTGGACTGTTCACTGTTTCACAGCCTCCCAGGGGTTTCCAATGTGCTCCTATTTGCAGCATTTGTCTTATCATCTGGACTATTGGGGCAGAGTCCGGATCTAGGATGTGCCAGCCATCACTCCACCCTGCCAGCATTTCCCTGAACTGGGGGACATCAGCTGTCAGGATGCTCAGGAGCTCCTGGGAGGCAGCCTCAGACCAAGGAAAGGAAGCCCAAGAGCCCCTCTGCCTCAGGCTGGAATCTCCTGGGATGCCCTATTGAGCCGTAGTGATGAAAGGATCTTGGGGAGGAGGAAGGAAGAAAGGAGAAAGGAAGGACCAAGTCAGGTATCAGGAGGAAGAGCTGTTTCTCTAGGAATGAATAGCTGCTAGACCAGGTGGGTGTTGATAAAAAAAAAGGGGGGGAGAATTTCCTTGTTGTGGCAAGAGTCTGCTGACTAGATGAACTGTCTGATGGGTCTCAGATAGGCTGATGTCAGCGGTGAAACACACCATTGTCTCTGATCAGTCAGTTGGACTCTTCTCAGAATGCAGGTCCAAAGCTCCAGGAGGTCTCCCACTTGGGTTGAGTTCCCAATGAAATGGAATTTAGTCCCAGAGTTTCCCCCTTGTAGGGCCAGACCTGTGGAACCAGGTAGGAAGAAAGGCAGGATGCTTGTAGTCTGAAAGCTACTGTCTGGCCACAAACTTGAAGCCAGCTTACAAAGGATTTGCCTCAGTGTTAAAGTTGAAAGGACAGGAAATTCTACCCTTGAGGAGTTTCCCTTTCACGAGAACTTACACAGATTGGCACACCACTAGTATTATCATTAGAAGTTCTCTGTGGGCCAGAGAGATGGCTCAGCATTTAAGAACACTTGTTGATCTTTCAGTGGACCCAAGTTAACTCCCAGCACACACATGGTGCTGGCTCACAATCTTCTATAACCTCCAGGTCCAGGGAGTTCCAAGAAGCATGCATAAGGTAGGCATACGTGCATGCAGGTAAAACATTCATAAACACAGAACAGGACTAAATAAGTCTTTTTAATTTTTTTTAAAGTTCTGTGAGCTGGATGGTGGCATATGCCTTCATCCCAGCACTTGGGATGCATAGGCAGGTGGATCTCTGTGAGTTCGAGGCCAGCCTGGTCTACAGACTTGTAAGTCTCCATGCCTAGGTCCTGTCCTCCACACCATATACACCATGAGCTGGTAGCCTGAGTGACAACTAGCTTGAGTCAGTTACCTAGACAGCCAAGTTACACAGACAATCCCTGTCTCAACACCCCACAAAGCTCTGTGTTGTTGGATTGGCCTGGGTTAACCTGGAAAGACTTCTCTGAGAAGATGGCATTTGGTTTATTATCAAGGGAAGAGCAAGTTGGCACCCTGACTGATGAGAAATCTAATTTGGTTTGCTACATCCTGGGGTGTGAGGCATTATGGGAATGGGGCTTTGTTTTCTGTCCTTAGTGGACCATGAGAGTAGCTGGGGAGAGGAAGCACTGGAGAGACATGATTCCCTTCTGTCATAGACATGGCTGGGCCCCCGGCTGCTGCTGGTCTGTCTCCTGGTGAGCAGGAGCATTGCCAAGGAGGTGTCGGAACACTGTAGCCACATGATTGGGAATGGGCACCTGCAGGTCCTGCAGCAACTGGTGAGTATGAGGCCACCCCTTCTCCTCACTGAGGAAACTGAGGTAGCAGCCCAAAGGCAAAGTCAAAGAGAGGGCTTGCAGGAAACAGAGCTGTCTGGATCTTCTCTCACTGATCTTCTCAAGGTGGGGACCTTAGGTTTCCTCCTTGACTCTGAAGCCTTGTCTGGGTCCCCTATAGGCAACGGGTAGGGTGGGCTTCTGATTGGTTGCCTGAGTTAATGGTAGCCCAAGAATGTCCATTATGGATTCTAAAAGACTTCATGACTGTGCTCTGACTCAGAGAATGCCTCCTTTGTGAAGCCAGCCTGGTCTGCCTGCTGGGTCCAGATGGTTTATCCAGCTCCTGGATAGCCAGATCCTCTGACAGCCTGGCACTAGGGCCCCACCCAAATTTAGATGGGAGGCTCCAGCCAAATCCCAGCCTTCCACCTTCACTTCCCTGGCCCTTACTCTGAGGTTGGGGTGCTCTGCCCATCTGGGCCATGAAGAAACTCAGATCTATTTCTAATAAGGTCAACAGAACAACAGAATCATCAACAATTCTAAATGCCATCCCCAGTCAGGGTCCAGTTGCTGTCATGGCTTCTGTCCCTCTCAGTAAAGAATTTATCAACAGGGTGGGGCACCAATGGGTAAGGCCAACTCAGAGCTCTGAACTTGGGTCCCGGAGCTGAACCTCCCAACCTCCCTCCTCAACTTTTTTTTTTTTAATGCAGCTTCCATGGCAAGCCAAGGTACATGAGTGCCACAATGTTCTCCAAGGTTAAGAACTTGCTCTACGGAAAGGCTGGGGCTAGAGACCCACACTCCCCAGAGCTTGGCTAGCCTCTGCTTGAATTCTTTTCATAATAGGGTGTTAACTGCCTCCCAAAAAGATTACATCCTATGTTTTCCTAAAGATAATTCCTCCTAATAACAGACTGGATGTGTTTTTCATAGATCAAAGCATAAGGACTTTTGTTTGTTTTGTTTTAATCCACCCTGGACATTTGGAAGATACAGCTTTCCTCCTAGCTGTGGCTCTGTCATTCCAGCATTGTTTTAGGGAGGTAGATGAAATGAAAACCTCATTCACCCAAAAAAACCATCCTGAAGCTAAGTTGACTTATAGGTTCTATGTAATCATTGATATATCCTGTCTCACAGATCGACAGCCAAATGGAAACCTCATGCCAGATTGCCTTTGACTTTGTAGACCAGGAACAGTTCGAGGTGAGTAGCAAGTGTTGCAAGGCCCAGGTGTTTAGCAAGTGCTCACTGCATGCCCCTAGGGTGGTCGCATGGAACAGCATGAATGCAGCAGAAAGCTGAGAGCAGGACGGGATGAGAATGTAGGCATGCTGGGCACTCAAGTGTCAACTACCAGTGGGCAGGGTCCAGAGTTTAAGTCCTTTGCTGTTTCCTTCCTTTGCCCTGGCATCTATTAGGCACTCGCTAAATGTTAGGCACATTCCCCAGTTAACTCTTAACAGTACCACTCTGAGGTCCACAAATATTTATTACCCACACAGAGATTTAGGAGCATAGCTAGTTAAGTGATAGAGGCCTAATTTGAACCCAGGAATGTTATAGCATGTTTGCTTGTTTTTTTAAAGGAAGATCGTATCTCCTCCATCCACTAGCCAGAGTGAGGAAGGCAGTCTAATCTGGCTTTCTATCCCACACCTAACCAACCAGCCATCTAGTGCAGCTAAAACTGTGTCTCTGCACCTTAGGATGCAGTCTCTCCATCCTCCCCATCCATCCTTTGGAGGTTTCCTAACCAACTTCCCTGATTCTAGGGCACTCTTCATCTTACCACTAGGGGGAGCTCTCTGAAACCCCAAAGCCTTCATTTTTCTCCTTACCTGTCAGGAACCCCACTCCATGGCTCCAAGAGAAAGCATAGGCAGTCTAATTCCAAGTCTCCAGTACCTACCCCACCATATTCTCATTTCCCTTCTCTGCTTCCTTCTACTTCCCAGCGTTTGCATCAGTTCTTTGTGGTGTCTGTCTTACCTTTCCATGTCCCCCAGTGTCCCCTGTGCCACACCTTTCTGGAGATCTGTGTGCTTCAAGAAGAACAACCAGTCTGTCCAGAATTGCTTCCATCTCTGAGCTCTCATGCACTAGACCCATGCACTTCTGTGAAAATGCCATGGCCTGCATAGCCCCAGGGTTTCACTCATCCATTCTCTTACTCCTTCACTTGAACCATGACACATATTTACTGGTGAGAACTAGAGATACAGAAGTAACAGTAATTTCTGTTTTGAACCAACTGCTGTTTCCTTGGAGGAAAAAGGTAGTCCCCAGTATCTCTCTATTCTGGAGGGTCTGAAGAGGCTCTATGGCTGAGGACTTCTGTGAAAGTAAGATGAAAAGGAGAAGTCAGGAAAAGCTGAGGGACAAAGGCTGAAACTCGCCCTTCCTGAAAAAAAAAAGCCTCATTTTGGAAATCCAAAGCTCTCTAATCAGACTCCACCTACCCTTCACTCTAGCTCAACTCTCAGTTATGGTTGATTCAAAGAAAAAGAATAAAAGACAAGTCACGGGGATCATGCTCAGCAGCAGGGTGGTGTGTTTTTCCCTGATAGGCAACAGGATGGCGGGCTGCAGCCCTCCATGTGCCTAGGGTGGTGGTGGTCCTCCCATAGAAAGCCTGGATTCCCAGACCACCTCAGCTAGGCCCTAAGTCCTGTCTCCTGTACTCCAGAATGATACCGTTTGCTACCTTAAGAAGGCATTTTTTCTGGTGAAAGACATAATTGAGGAGAAGATGCGCTTTAAAGACAACACTCCCAATGCCAATGCCACCGAGAGGCTCCAGGAACTCTCTCTGAGACTGAAGAGCTGCTTCACCACGGATTATGAAGAGGAGAACAAGGTAGGGTGGTTCAGGGGCTAGAACACCAGGAAGGAGCTGAGGGAGGCTGTGGCAGTCTCACCCTGCCCCATATGCTTGCCTTGCCTGAGCCTCACTCACTCACCCATCCATTTCTTTGCTCCACTCACCTTCCCCAAGTACTCATTGGACAGGAGGCACAGTGCTGGACCTTGATATCCTTGGAGCAGGAAATCCCCAGTCCCCACCCTTACAGGGCTCAAGTGAGGCAGGCAGCTCTTAAACGATGGCATCTGTGAATATAACCACAAGGACTGTTCATCCATGTAACAAAATGGTCAATTACTGAGTGACCATTGTGTCTAAAGTGCTGTTCTGGACAACAGGAAATAGCTATGAGCAAAGAAGGCGAAAATCCCCCACAATCATGAAGACAGAGGGGAGGGAATGGGTGCTGAGACAGCTAAAATACACGTATGTGAATGGATGATAGTAACAACAGCACTGGAGAGGAGTAGAGCAGGGGAGGGGAGGCCTGAGTAATGGCTGAGAGGACACGGAGTGCAACAGGGAATGCTAACTTAATGAGGATGCAGAGGGAAAGAGAGAAAGTAGACAACTTTAACTGGAGCTCCAGCACAAGTAAGAGCAGTAAGGGCACAGATGGAGAAACAGTCCCGAGCGAGGAGTGCTACGCTTCAGCCCAAGAGTGACCAGAGAGGTTTGCGTTCAGGGAAACCTCAGCAAGGCCCAGGCATGGGATGTGGAGGGGAGGGAGGAAAGTCAGGTGTCAAAGACAGTGGACTTTTGTCTTAAATCTGAAAGAAGCCACCATAAACTAGTGAATGACACAATGTCACTTATGGTGTGAGACTGTTCTGGTGATGGCCTGGGGAGTAGGCTATGGAGAACAAGAATGGAGATTTGGAGACCAGCGGGAAGCTCAACCAAGCTAGTGGCGGTGTGGCTTGAATGAGGGTGGTGCAGGAAAACTGAAGGTGAGTAGATGTGCCCCCCCAGGCAGATGGGGCTTGGTGCTTCCTGCGGATAGAAGGGAAAGAGTTAGTCAGGATGCATTCATCTAGAGCCCCTGGAGATTTCACTGATGCCAAAATAAGGGTGACCACAGGCAGAGTGGCTCGGTTTAGTGTGGGGCACATCAGACAGCTGCAGGAGGTGATCATGATTGTGACTGCTGCATATGCAGAAGCTGTTTGTGGGGCCACAGAACTGTACAACTGAGAAGAGATCCAGGGCCCTGAATGAAGTGTAGTCTGAAGTAGGAGGGAAACAGAAAGGGCAGCCCCTCAGGGCTTCCAGATGGAAGGAGCCAGCACTCTATCAAATGAGGCTGAGTGTCCACTGGTCCATTTGATGTGGCAACATGGAAACTGCTGTTGGAAGCAGATCAGGGAGAAAAGGAAGAGAGGAAATAGAGACCACCTGGTGGAAGAACTTGCCCCCAAAGGGAACCGAAAACCAGATTATCTGGACTGGCTGTTTGGTTGAGGAAGGAGTGGTTCTTTCCTACCAGCATTAAACCTATGCTTCCCCAACATTAAAGTGCCAGCAAATCACCTGCAGAGCTTGTTTAAAAGGCAGAGTCCCAGCATGCACCCTTAGAGACTCTACTTCCTTGGGCCCATGGGCCTGGGAATCTTCATTTTGAGATGTTGCCCCACCGTTGGTTGAGCTAGAAGGTCTTTAGGCTCCCTTGGCTCAGTGACTATTCACGCAGTGCATGCTGAGGGAGGAGGCAAAATGTAAGCTCAAGGAGCCAAGGTCCAGTCTCGGCGCACAGAAAAGGATTCCAAGCTCCCGACCCAGCAGGCACCTCCATTGTGAGAAACCTTGGGTGTCAGGGTTCCAGGTAAAGATGCCTGGTTTCTTTTACAACTCATGAGATCAGGTTTGAGGCAAAGAGTTTTATAAAGACACATGCCAGAAAGAACCAGCTGGGAAAGACTTGGGTACTGTTGCCCTGACATCAGAGACAAGAAGATGAATCCAAGCAAAGCAGTTCCTAGCAGCTGAGTGATAAAGCTGAGCCCGGGTCTTTTCATTCATTAGTCTAGTAACTGTTTGTTATAAGCCTGCTATGGGCAGGCTGGGGAGATACAGTGATGTAATCAAGGACTTTATAGTAGCCCTGGAAAACTTACTGTTCTTTGCTGAATAGCTCAGAAAGTTTAAGGGAAACTTGGCATTCTGGAAATAAGCTGTAGACAACACTGTAACCACACATAGCACAACGTGCTGTGGAGGAGGAGGTGAGCCCAGAGCAGAACCCTGAGGCACTGCAGTATTTAGAAGGCACAGAGCTGTGGCTTCTCAGAACTGCAGTGAGTGTGAGCACCTGGGCCCACTGCAGAAGAGAAAAACCACTCAGCAGGCAGACCAGGGCATCCTTGGTCTTTCTCCAAAACGTGGCACCAGCCAATGAGCTCATTTCCTCTGGCCTCCTCAGATCTGTTCTCGATACCATACCAAGACAATTTTTCTAAAACTCAGGTCTTATACCACGGCCCACCTCCTGAGCAGTTTTTCAGTTTCCTATTGGCTCTGTGCATAAAATTACAAGTTCCTGGCAGGGCCAACAAGTCCCTGGCCTTGGCAGAACTCTCTGCAGCTGCATCTCTTGCCAATTTCCTCCTAGATGACAGTACTGAAACCACTCCAGTCTTCTCTCAGTCTTTTGACATTCCATGCTTTCCTGCATCAGGACCCCTGCATCTTCTATCGTCCCTAACCCCACCTCCTTCTTTTCCCTTGCTCATCTTTTAGCTGTCCCCTTGGCGCTTCATTTGACTCTCTTTAGTTATACACATTCAGATGGCTCAGAACACTCTCTTGTTGCAATGTGCTTAGTGCTAGCATCTGCTGGACTCAGTACCCAGCTTGTCCAGGAAAACCACTTCTCTTTTGTCCCTTGCATGATGCCTAGGTAAATTACCATACACTTGGCATTTAAATATGTATTAGATGGATCTGAGAGTGAATGGCATATTTCTCAACCTCAGGACAGATACTGCTGCAAAGCAGAGGAGATGAGAGGGAGGAAGCAAAAGTGGAAAAGAAAATCCTTGTGAGAAAGCCCAAGAGAATTTGACAGAAGTAATAGTGAGAGGAGGCCCCTGTTCAAGCTCACTGAAGGGGTCTCTGCTCTTCTTCCAGGACTGTGTCCGCACTTTCCATGAGACTCCGCTTCAGTTACTGGAGAAAATCAAGGATGTCTTTAATAAAACAAAGATTCTCCTTGAAAAGGACTGGAATATATTTAGCAAGAACTGCAACAAAAGCTTTGCTAAGTGCTCCGGCCAAGGTAAGCACAGGAGGGCCAGCTACAGGGAGGGTGTGTGTAAGGTGAGGTGAGGGGACGGGGGGTCCCAGAGGCAGCCCGGCTGCTAAGTCTGTTTCTGTGTGTTTTATGTACTCACGTGGCTTCATGTATCTCAGGGTCCTGGGCACATGTCTTTGCTGACATGTGTGTGCATGTACACTGACTATGCCTGCATGTACTGTCTCACTGCCTTACTTGATGTGGCAGCATCAAGAAGGCTCATGCTGGTGGCTGTTATGGTAGTGAGAGGGAAAGGGGACCTTTCTCAGAAAGCCATGTAGGCATGGTGGCTTCTCCCCTTGGCTCTGCAGACTGGCTGAATAAATGGGGATTCCGTGGAAAGAGCAGGTGCTTCATCTGGCAGTCAGGGTCCTTGTTCCAGGAGCCCTGCTGCAAAACACCAGGATATGCTGGCTCCAGAAGTCCCCCAGGATGCCTTGGATGTCCCCTCAAGGGACAAGGCTGAATTTGAAGTCTGAACATCATTCAAACTCTCCCTACCTGTGCACCCTGTGTGTCCTCATCTCTGCGTCCTGTGCCACATGTGTCCTGCATTCAGCCTCACTCCCCAAAGCAGGGGATGAGGTCCTGCAACGGGACAATACTCAAGTCCAGCGTTAGTGCTTCAATCCCAAAGTCCCAAACTTTGGCTGCTTCCCAGAGCCAGCCTTCTCCTGCTGTGGCTGTGGCTGTGGTGGTCTGGCTCCTGGCTGTGCATGAAACCAGTATCTTAGGGGCTTCCGAGTGTCTTGTGTTAATCCAGGAGCTATTGCTCAGTCCCCTGGCCTGACCGCTGCTAACCCCTGACTTGGCATCCAGTCAGCTAGAGCCCCAGTGCACCGTCCTGTGGTCTTCTTCAAGTCCTCCTGTTTGTCTCTACCTTGCTTTTGGTTCCTTGTCCATGATACCCTGATACCTCCTTGTCCAATATTGCTCCCTGCTGCCTGAGTTCTGTGTCATGATCATTTATTGCTGTCCTGCCCTCTCCCCAGCTCCAGGGCTGGGTTAGAAGAAGAGGGTCCCCTTCCCATGCCCCAGGGCCTTACCCCCTCTTACCCCTCTGGGGGAGCTGTGCTAGAGGCTGGTGACTCTATCTCCTCCCCATCTTTCTCTCTCCCCTTCTCTGTGGTTCTTTCAGATGTGGTGACCAAGCCTGATTGCAACTGCCTGTACCCTAAAGCCACCCCTAGCAGTGACCTGGCCTCTACCTCCCCTCACCAGCCCCCTGCCCCCTCCATGGCCCCTCTGGCTGGCTTGGCTTGGGATGATTCTCAGAGGACAGAGGGCAACTCCCTCTTGCCCAGTGAGCAGCCCCTTCGCACAGAGGACCCAGGTAGTGCCAAGCAGCGACTACCCAGAAGCACCTGCCAGAGCCTCGAGTCACCAGAGACCCCAAACCATGAGGAAAGACTCACTGAGGGTTCAGAGCCTCATCCCTCTGCAGAGGCCCCTATCCCTGCTGTGGAAGCCATCCTTAAATCTTCACTGGGCACTAACTGGGTCCTAGAAGAAGCTTCTGGAGAAGCTAGTGAGGATTTTTTGACCCGGGAAGCAAAGCTTTCCCCCTCCAAGCCTATAGGGGACAGCATCCAGGCAGAGATGGACAGATCCAGAGACCTCTCAGCATCTTCTCCACTCCATAAATCAACAGAGGACCAGCAGCCAGCAGAAACAGACACCCCATTGCCAGAGGTGAACGCTATGAGACCCACTGGCCAGACACAGAATCACACTCCTGAGAAGACAGATGGTTCATCTACGCTGCCTGGAGACCACCAGGAGCCAGGCTCTCCCCACATTTCGACACTGGGTCCACAGGGCCTCAGCAACCCAGCCACCCCCTTTGCTCAGTCACTGCTTCCCAGAAGCCACTCTTGGGGCATTGTGCTGCCCCTCAGGGAGCTTGAGGGCAAGAGAAATACCAGGGATCGAAGGAGCCCCACAGAGCTAGAAGGAGGACCAGCAAGTGAGGGGGCAGCCAGGCCTGTGGCCCATTTTAACTCCATTCCTTTGACTGACACAGGCCATGAGAAGCAGCATGGGGTAGACTCTAACCCCAACAACTCTGAGTTTGTCTTCCACCTGCTGGTGCCGGGGATCATCCTGGTCTTGCTGGCTGTTGGGGGCCTCCTGTTCTACAGGTGGAAGCGGAGGGTAAGGAGAACCCCAGGAGAGGGGGCATCCTATATGGCAGGTTAGGGGACAGCCAGGTTCCAACAGGCTCTGCAGTTGCTGGGAGGTGGGAATGACAACCCACAGGGTAGAAGGTGGTGATGAAGTGTTGCTTCAAGAATCAGGGGTGACCAGGTGTGGTGATGGCATGTGCCTTTAACCCCAATAATTCAGAGGCAGAGGCAGGCACATCTCTATGAGTTTAGGGCCAGCCTGATCTACATAGCAAGTTCTGGATCAGCCAGAGATCCTGTCTCAAAAATAAACAAGCAAACAAATAATAACAAAATCAAGAGATCTCCAGCCTCAATATCATTGAGAGGGAATGAGAAAAGAAATATACAGAAAAAAGAATTCTTGAACAACCAGGTGGAATAGGGAAGGGAGAGGAGGGAATGCTGTCCTGGGAGCCTGAGGGCCCATAGGTGGTATTCTGCCTTGGAGGGGATAGGAGAAGGAGCACCCATCCTCAAGAGGCCCTGGTGTCTCCCTTAACTGTGTATGCTTTGGGGTAGCTAAAGGAATTCTCTCTCAGTAATGATTGGGGGCATGCCAGCACCTCAGTGAGACAACTCTTTCTTGTTACCAGAGCCATCGAGAGCCTCCGACATTGAATTCCTCTGTGGGGCGACCAGAGGGCAGGTGAGAAGTTGGAGTGGGACTATGGGAGGGGCTGTTTCCCCTCTAGATTGGAGGAGGGGCTTCTCTCCCTTGCCCTAATAAACTAGAGCTGCAGAGCAGGGTGGGTACCAAGAAAGAAGGGCCTCTCTCCCTTCCATGACAGCTGGGTTTTCTCCTGATCATCAGAGATGTGGGCAGTTCTGGGACTTCTAAACAGTTGATAGAACCCAGGTGCAGGGTTTGGGATAAGCTAGAGGTTCCCTCAGTCCTATGCTCCTGACAAAGTCTTATGTCAGCCCTGTTTTCTGCCTGCAGCCCCTTGACCCAGGAAGAGGACAGACGGGTGGAACTGCCAGTATAGAAAGGATTCCAAGGTAAGGCTCTCATTTTGATATCCTCTACCCCTTAAAAAGAACTATCTCCAGTAACCCTCCCCTGCTGCAGAAGCCACCAACTCCCACACATTTAACTTCCTCTCCTCTACCCCACTCCCATTTCATTCATTCTAGCAAGGCCTCAGGTCTCCCCTGTACTCCTGTGCCCCTCCCCCACGGAGACTTCTGCTTTATGTTTCCATTCTTGCTGTTGACACATTCAAACCCAAAGCAACCACATTCCTCCTCCTCTAATGAGGCTTTTACAAGGTCTTTACCACCCTGGGGAATTTTCATTAGCCTCCGCATGGCCACCAGCCCCTTCAAACACAAGCACTCCCAGCTCGGTGCTGAGCCCTGAACTTCTCAGCATCCACTTCTTGCCAGACTGTGCCTCATCTGGTCCTGCTCCCCAGCCAAGGTCATGGTTGCCTCCCTGTTTTAGAATCATGGTGCCATAGAGATTTAGCCTTGACAGAGCTGTTAAGAGGTCATTTGGCCCAGTGTTCCATCCTAAAAGGGCCCACTCTGCATCCCCAACAGGGAGTCAGCCAGTTTTCTGTCACACGTTCCCAGTTCCAGGCAAGTTCCCTGCATGCCAGTCTGTTCCATCTGCACACAACACAGGAATTCCTCCCTTATGCCGGCAAAGCTGCCTTCCCTTTTCCCCGTCCCCAACTAATCATCTCAACTTCTAACAAGGCCTGATATTTAAAGCCAGCCATTCATGTCCCCTTTAAGAATCCCCTGTGTTAGGTGTTGCCAAGCCCCTCAAACATTCCTTATATGATATGGTTTTCAGACCCCTCACCATCCTGGACACACTCATTTGTCAATGCCCCTCTGAAAATGTGGCGCCCAGCCCTGGACACGGTACTCCAGATGTTGTCTGACCAGCTCAGAGTACAGTGGGACTCTTGCCTTCCTTGATCTGGACAGTACTCTTCTACTCGTGCAGATTAAGATCACATTAGTTTTAACAGCTGCATCATATATTGTCATATGTGGAGCTTGTGGACTATTAAAAACCCCAGTTTGATTTCCCATGAGCCTCTGTCCAGCAGACCTTCACCATTCCATACTTGGACAACTTAACCTTTTTAGCCAAAATGTAGTTTATATTCACCTTTGTTAAAACTACTTGTTGCTTTCTGCTCATGCCCTGAGCCTACTGAAAGTGTTTTAACTCCTAATTTGGTCACTTCGTAACTCTTGGTTGTGTCCCCTGTATATTGATGAGTGTTATTTATTGTCCTTGCCCACAATGTTGACGAAGATGTGACCTATATTCTTCCTCTCTGAACCCACACCAGCCTATCAGGAAGCTTTCCTTTCTGAAGTCTCCACATCCCTCCAGTTGCTCTTTTAACTCTTACCCCTTCTGCTCTTTTGTATATGGCTAATACTATATCAATTTGCACACATCTGGATGTTGTATTTATGCATTTTAAAATCATATTTTATGTGTGTATGTACATTTTTGCACTACTAAGAAAATTGTAAGCCCCTAGAGGGCAGGAACTACCTTCTATGTTTTCTGCACTTCATTTTCCATCCTTGATTCTAGGACAGACAGGGCCCCTCCATCCTTGTCAAAAACTCAGTAAATGCGCCTGACTGGTTCTAGGTCTAAGTCACCAACTAACCCTGGCCAGATTTTACTAACTGACCAGCCTTCTGGCTGACCAATTAACTAGTCAACTCATCTTGCCAGCTGGTTGGCTGATTGACTATTCAGCCAACTAGCTGATAACTGTTAACTGACTAATTCTTGATTGGTTCTTGAGCTGACTGGCTAACTAGGTGGCAGAATGCTTAGCTGATTTGTCGATTGACTGGATGTCAAACTAGTTGTATGACCCATTCAAATTTCCAGTTATACCCCTTGCCACATGTAAGCAAACAGTCCCATGTGTAGGATGAGGAATCTGGATCCCCTTCTCCAGACCTCTGACAGATACCCAGAACCAAGAAAATTAATTTGGATAAAAGCAAGCAGTAACCCATATGTAGAATCCTGGGGGCCCCCTTGGCAGTATGGAGCATGGAGATGGGTGCAATGAATTAGCTGGCTCATTGGAACACCTGAGAGAAGGATCCAGAGCACCTCAGAGCTGATTCAGACAGTAAAAGTTGCTGGGGACTTTGGGGTTCAGTGCTGTGCCACCCTTACCGAGGGCCATCAGTTTCCCTCCTCCCTGCCCCTGTACGTACTTGCCCTCTGCCCTGAGCTGTCTATACTGCAATCATTCTTTTCCTGACTCCTAACTCTCAACCCTACCCAATATTTCAAGTTTCTCACTGTGGTGGGATTTCAAGATTTTTCTCAGTGGGTCCAGATCTAAATTGGTCCCCATGCAGGCTCCAGGAGCCTATGGGAACTGAGTGTCTACGTCCAGATTAACCAGTACTCTGAGATGAGTGGAACACATGGAAGTGGAAACTGAGGGAGGGACACAGAGCTTCAGAAAACTCAGGCCCTCAACCCCAGGGAGCTGGGAGCTGGGTGACAGGCTAGGGCATGCCCTCTGAGGTCTTCTTCCCTAATAGCCCTGGCAGAGCCTGTGGCCTGGCTGTACCAGCATGGCTCATGTCCAGTTTATAGTCCCCCCTTGTTTCCTCTCCAGCATGGGAATGGGCTGGGAGCCAGAGGCTGTAGGTCTCATCTTCCCTCCTTACCCATCATAGACTTGACCAGTAGGGGTATGGACATTAGGGGGGAGGCGCCACACAGGGTCCAAAGTCAAACTGTTGGATGGAACCCAGGGGATTTCTGCTGTGGGACAAAGCGTTCTGAGGATGTTGGGCAAGGGGACAAAGATGGGGGTGGGGTGGGGAGAGGGCAGGGCCTTGGCTTCCATGAATGATAAGGGGCAAGTCCCTCACCCCATCTGGGAGGATGCAGGACTATTAAGGGTTGACAGGCGGAGTCCTCCCTATTCATAGCATTGCCCCTAGTCTCTGTCCCTCAAGCCCAAATTCTTTCTATTCATTTGCCTTTGCTCAACTATCTTCTGTGCAGACCCCTCTGAGGAATGATATGGAGGTGAATATGAAAAATTCTTTGCTAGAAATCACCCTTAGTTCATTGGTCTAAGACAAGTGAGAGGACCTTGCCTGAAGAGGGGTCTAGTAGAGAATTTAAGAGCACGTTCCCGGTTCCCATCTGCACGAGCAATAACCCCTCTACCTTGTGACCCAGACTTCCTCCAGCTCCACTCCCTCATTTTGTGGTCACTGGTCCCCCAGGAGGAGAGGTAGGAGGTGAGGCCAGTCAAGCCAGAGGCTTGGACTGCTGCCAGGCAAAGCTGCCTGGTTTCTCTGTGGTGTCTGGGGTAGCCTGGAAGGCCAGGGAAAGGACCAGAGGAAGTCTTGCCTGAAGCTGGCCAACAGCCCACAGGAATGCCACACCTCCCCCAACCATGTCCTCAGCGACCCTCCCCACACTCCCACTTGCTGACCAGCCTTCTTTCCTTCTGTTCCCTACAGCTGGGCACACAGGACTATCTCTTTATGGAAGGAGACATTATGGGACTGTCTACCACCACCCTCTCCTGCCATCTTCCTGGGAATGTGGCCTGCCACTACCAGAGCTCCCGCAGACCAAGACTGGATGAAAGCAGCCTTGATGGGGTCTTTCCATCTTAACCTTTAGACTCTCAACTAATTGAGAGAGGGCTGGAGGATGCCCCACACACTGTCACTATTTATTGTGGGCCCTAGAGGCTCCCTGCACTCAAGGAAGGCCAGCAAGCTAGCTCAGGACCCTTTCCCTCAGGAGCTGTACCCTCCTCTCAAAGCCAGAACCTGGCAAGGGACCTGCCTGCCTGTATGGCCCATGGGAGACCAGGGCACACAAGAAGGAGCAGAAGAGCCTGTGCGCAGAAGACCCAACTGCTGCCAAGGAATCCAACATGGACAGGCAGGGACCTGTTTCCCAAGAGGAAAGCCTGAGATTCACAGGGCGGGACAGCATCTGCCCCATTTCCCGTAAAGGCATAAAGGCATGCAGCCCAAAAGACGGGAAGAGGAGGCCTTTGGCTGCTTGTATTGACAGCTTAAAGGGGTTTACACCCTCAACTTGCCTAAATGCCCTCAGTTGATAGCCAGGAAAGAGGAGAAACTAGCCCTGCCTCAGGACCTGTCTGACCTGGCTCATGATGCCAAGAAGAGGACCAAGCTCTAGCCTCCTCCTACCCACAGCCCCTGCCAGAGTTCTTTTGCCCAGCAGAGGCACCCCTCATGAAGGAAGCCATTGCACTGTGAATACTGAACCTGCCTGCTGAACAGCCTGTCCCATCCATCCCCATGAGCAACCATCCGTCCGAATGTTCTCCCATCCCCTCTAGCCTCTCCTCAGCTTCCTGCACTGAGCTGGCCTCATCTGCTGGCTGAGGGAGCCCCTAAGCCCCGACCTTCCCCTGCCTTGGCCTTTGATTGCCCAGGGTGGCGCTGTGAGAGTACTGCCTGGGCTTCCAGCCAGAGCTGGTCTTTAGGCTGTGTTCCTTGCCCAGGTTTCTGCATCTTGCACTTTGACATTCCCAGGAGGGAAGTGACTAGTGGAAGGGAGAAAGGAAGGGGAGGCAGAGGCAGAAAGGCCACAGGCAGAGCTCTGAATGAAAATATGTGAGTACTCCTATGGTTAAAGTTGGTGTCTAGACTCTAACCCGCAGCCAGCCTCCAGCCTGGAGCTGAGCAGCTTGTCCTGTCATGAGCTCCTGGGACTGAGTTACATGCTCCAGCCCCACCCTCTTTTGGCCTTTTTTTCTCCAGACCTGGCCCAGGTAGGCAGTGACACCCTCCTGGTCTCACCCACCCCACCCTGCCATCTCTAGCCAAGCAAGAGAGCAATCGAGAAATGGGTTGTCTACTTACAACTCAATTCTGTTGACCTCTGTTTCCTGGGCCAGGCCTTACCTGTGGCTCTGAGACCTGGGCATAGGTGACAGGGCTCTCACTTGCCCCTGGTCTCTTTATGCTGCTGTGTCCCCCTTTCCTGACCTCCCTGGCTACTGGGTCCTTACTCTTTCAGGCAAGGGGGAGAGGGTGGTCTGTAGGCCCCACCACCCCATCCTGAGACAGCAGATGGGAAGGACACTGGAGACTTTCTTGTGGGGCTTACCTAGTCTTCTAGTTATAGACTATTTCCATGCAAGAAAATACATATTTTAAAATAGAAGGAAAAAACACAGAAAAAAAAGGCATTTTCCTACCCTCTACCTTAAACATATATTATTAAAAACGGAAGAGCAAATCCAACCCATTGCAAGAAGCTCTTTGTGGGCGCCTGGCTACATCAGAGCAGAGGAGCCCCAAACTCTTTGGAACCTCCACTGCATACGAACCCCTTCCCTCCTCTGAGAAAGCCCGGAGGGAACATTGGCTCACAAACTGTGAGACTGCAGTTTTTTTATACTTGGAAGTGAATTATTTTATATAAGGTCATTTAAATATCTATTTAAAAAATAGGAAGCTGCTTTTATATTTAATAATAAAAGAAGTGCACATGCTGCCACGTGTGAGTCATGGGGAAAGTTGCTTTTGGGGTGTGGGTGGCAACAGAAGTGGGGAGAGGAGCAACTGCTGGATGAACTTCCACTCTGAGATTTTTCCAAGGTGCAGGGAGAAGGTTTTCTCAGGATTTAAGTCTTGTTACTAAAACCTTCTGTATTATTGATGTCTAAAGGCATTCATCTGCATATCTGTTTAATAGGAAACGGGCAAAAAGCAGCCAAACCTCAGGCCTGGCCACTACCCCCAACCCCGCCACCTCAAGTCCAGCCCAACCTGGGAAAATGACTGGTTGGGCTCTTTCCAAGGGTCCCAGGGGTCTGCAAGGAGGAATCTCCTGGACCACTGATCCCTGCTGTCCAAGGGAGAGAGAACTGGCAGGTCCAGTGGGGGTACTGAGGTATGTAGATGCTGTCCTAGGCCAGAAAGTGGACAAACCTAGTGGGGGGGGCTGCACTTTTTGTGCAAAGCCTTAAACCTGTTCTTATAAGAAGTGGAGGGAAAGCCAAAGAGGTCTGTCAAGATACACCAGAGCAAGTGAAGGTCCTGCCTGGTGGGCACAAATATCCACCCGCTTAGCAAATCTGAGACAACAGGGGTCTCCCTGTCACTGGCAGTACAATGGACAAAGGTTTAGAAGAGAGGTACTCAATCCTGCCGTAATGCAGAATCATCTGGGTTGTTTCCAAAATCCTGATACCTAAGCCCTGCCCTATATCAACACAACCAGAATCTCAGGGTGAGGCTGAGGCACCTCTGATTTAAGTGTGAACCTCTGGGCACGTACTGGCGCACCAGGGCCTGGCTGTTCACCCAGCTAGGTGACAGAGCTGGGGTCCTACTGCTGGGGATGAGCAGTCTTATGTTGTGTAACTAAGATGTAGGGCTGGAGGATGGGACCAAGTAGAACACTAGAGGGTAAGATGTCCTTCACTGTGGTTACTGCTATTCACAGGCAGGGTCAGGAACTCTGGCTTAGAGAGCTGAGCCGGAGGGCCCAGCCAAACCTCGAAACCTCTATCCGGCCAGAGACAGGAAAGTGAATCAGAAGCAACCAGGAAGAAACCTGAGGTTAACCTCTTGCAGACTGTGGGCCTCAGCAAGGGGGTAGAGGGACACTGGTGGGTGTCCCACAACCCCTTCTACAGGTTCTGAAGTCAGTGGTGGTGGGCAATAACCAGGCAGCTCTAGAGGAAAGTCCCAATTTCCAGAGGGCCGGCCCCTGTGCCAGTGTAGCACATTTGTTCCTTGGCTTTCCTTTTCAGTTTCTTGGGGGTAAGGAGTGAGCAGACTCTGCTGTCCTGGATGCTGGAACTGCTGAGGGAGCAGAGTAGCTCATGCCAGCTACTGAACATAGAGTGGCTGGCTCTCCCCTCCCCCCAGATGCCACAGGCCACAGAAAACCCCACAGGCTGACTTCCATGGCTCTCTCTAGAGCCCAGACTCCCAACTCCATGGCAAGTCAGAAGAGGTTATAGATGACAGCCACTGCAGTCCACTTGTCAGGAGGATCACAAGTTCAAGGCCAGCCTAGGCTACATTAGTAAGTTCAAAACATTGAAGGAAGAATTGGAGAAGGGAAATAGGAAAGGACGGAAGGAAGGAAGGAGAAAAGAAGGGAGTGAGGGACAGAGGGATGGAGGAAGGAAGGGAGGGAGGAAGAGAGATGGGGAATCTATGCCCCTCCTAAATGGGAAGGCTAAGGTTGTAGGTCAGTGGTAAAGTGCCTTCGTAGTGTGCACAAGGCCCTCGGTTTGGTCTCCAGCATTACAAAAAGAAAAAGTTTAAGGATCCCAATATATTCAAGGAGCCTCCTTTAGCCTTCTTTTTCTATTCTGCGTCCAACTCTGAAATCAACGAACACCCCAGGCCATCTGTTGGTGATGCTGTTGCAAAGAGATAGAGAGATGTGGAAAAACTCTGCCTCAGGTGACAAGCAGCCTCCTGAACAGAAGGCTGCTGAGTTGAAGGCAATAATGCTGCAGACTAAGCTAAAGGAAAACCTGATGCTGCAGAAAGAGCATCCTCAAGCATCCTTGCTGGAAACAGCAAGAAGAGGGAAAGAGGGAGGTGAGATGAAGCAGATAGTAATGAACAAGTTGCTTCTACCAGTTTTTCTTGCCTGCAAAGCATTTAATCCACCTATATACAATTTACTCCTTTTAAGGTAAAAAAATGAACGATAAAAAAAGCTAAGATGTGGGGTGGGTTAGTGAGATGGTTTGGTGGGTAAAGGCACTTTCTGCCAAAGCTGACAGTCTGCATTGAATCCCTGGGAACCAACTCCTGCCTGTTGTCCTCCAACCTCCACATTGTTCTCTTTCTCTCCCACTCTCGCTCTCACTCTCTTACACACACACACACACACACTAAAATGTAATTTAAAAATTTAAGTATATAAAAGGAGAGTTTTGAAAAGGCATGTTTTTTGAAAGTCACTCCAGGAGACAGATTAATCAAGCAATCATACAGCTAAGTCTAGTCATAAAATATAAATGGAGGTAGGAAAATATAGGCGCTATGAAAACCTATAAAAATTATAAAAAGGACTCAAGCCAGGCTCTCAGGAAGATGAAGATAGAGAAGGCTGTAGAGAAAGGTTACATGCAACGAGGAAGTGGTTTATTCTTCCTCCTTTTCCAAGGCGATGAACCAGAAAAGTACTTACTAATTACTAGGTATGTGTGATGAACCCCATAAAATGCAACCCAATTCCCTACTACAGTCCTGCAAGCCAAACGCTAATATTCTCCTTGACAAATATAGAAACCAAGGCTCAGAGAATCTTAATAACTCAGCCAACGCATCACAGTGGTTAAGAGGCAAAACCAACACTCTTCTCACAACACTGTACCTAAGTGGCCATTTCATGGGCGCTTCTTGCACAAATGGATAGCCTGAAACAGCTTAGTGAGGCTGGAGAGTCCCCAGAGCCTTAGCACTGTTTTCTGCTCCCCTCAAAGGAATTGTACAGTCTGGAAATGACAGGAGAAACCTATGACAGACCCCTGCTCTCTTCCCCTTACTGCCAACCCTAAATTCACCAGGAAAGGAACAGAAGCCCTCTAGGTTGTGTGCCACATCCTGAGAGAGATCTCACTTGACCATCAGTCCCTCCTTCTGGCTTCCTTTGGAGCTTTTTGTGAACCATATATTCTCTCCTTATCTACCACAGACCTCTCTCACAGCCCTAGCTAATTATTGTCCCAAATAACATCTGGGCACTGGGCACTCCAGCTTGCAGCAGGTTTTGCCATCATTCATGTTTTAGCTGACCATGACCTCCTTGTATTAAGAGGTTAGAAATTTGCTTCAATTTGCCCAGCCAGGTCTCCAGAGAAGGTTTCCAAGGCCTGGGCTAGAATCCTTGAACTTGACATCTATAGCTCAATGTGCTCTAGCAATTCTGAGGAAAAAATTATAGATTGCAGGACCTTGGGGGTAGGAGCAGAACTTGAGGTATTTGGGGACCCTTAAAGGGCATCATTATCTCGTTATTAAAATGTTCTGGGGTCTCAAACCATTGGCTTTCCTGAGATGAGTTCCACACAATCACACAGGAAGTCCTCTCTGAAGAACTTCAGGCTTGAAGGCCATTAGCTCAAGTCCTTTGATATTCTTAAGAGTATTTTATATAGCAACAATAACAACAAAACTTGATTTCCTACATAATATTAAGTGTCTGGTTTGGCCTAGTGGGTAAAGGTACTTGCTACCAGGCCTATGAATCTTACTTCTATTTCTGGAACACCCACATGGGGGAACGAGAGAACCAACTCACAAACGTTGTTCTCTAACCTCCACATCAGCCTCTGTGCACTCATATGATTAATGTAAGGGGGGGTCTAGTTTTCAACAACAACAAAAAGAGGCAAGCCCTGTAAAAATGTAATAAAGTATGTCTACACACAGAAGCAAACGCAAACAGTTGGAACTGGCCCCAAGGAAGTCTGGGCATGGTCTTACTAAACAAAATTAAATCAGCACTCAAATGTGTTTAAAGACTAAAGGAAAACATGTCTGAAGGACTAAAGGAAAACATGAGTATTGTGTCTTGCCAAATAAAGACTATCAATAAGGATAAGATATATATCTAAAAAAAAAACCCAAGCCAACTAGAAATTATGGGATTGAAAATGAGCACAACAATTAAAATAAAAATTTTATCGTAGGGTCTCAACAGCAGATGGACAGCCAGAAGAAAGAATCAGTGAACTTGAAGGTAAGCCAGCTGAACTCAGTCAGCCTGAGGAAGGGAAATGATGACTGACAAGGAAAAACATGAGCAAAGATAGAGGCCAATGGGCCCAGCATCCCAATTCCTTCATGAAGGACATGAGAGAAAGAACTGAAAACAGCATTTTTAAAAAATATTTGAAAACGTTTCAAATGTGAATAAAGATTTTAGTCTACGCATATAAGCTCAGAATACCCCCAAGGAGGATAAACTCGAAGAGATCCAGACCTGGAAACACTGCAACTTTAGAAAGGCAGATTCTCAACAAAAGAACCAAGACCCTCGATAAGATTGACAGACCTAGAAACACCAACTTTAGAAAGGCAGATTCCCAACAAAAGTACCAAGACCCTCGACAAGATTAACAGACCTAGAAACACTAACTTTAGAAAGGCAGATTCCCAACAAAAGTACCAAGACCCTCGATAAGATTAACAGACCTAGAAACACTAACTTTAGAAAGGCAGATTCCCAACAAAAGTACCAAGACCCTCGATAAGATTGACAGACCTAGAAACACTGCGACTTTAGAAAGGCAGATTCTCAACAAAAGAACCAAGACCCTCGATAAGATTAACAGACCTAGAAACACTGCGACTTTAGAAAGGCAGATTCTCAACAAAAGAACCAAGACCCTCGATAAGATTGACAGCTGTTTTTCTTAAACCACAGAGGCTGAAAGATAGCAAGATGGCACATTTGGAATTCTGAAAGGAAAAAACTGTCCACCAAGAATTCTATGCCCAGCAAAATTAGCCTCCAAACTGAACAAATTAAGACATTCTCAAAAGTTGAAAGTTTATAGCTAAGTCAATCTGATCTATAAGAAATACCAAGGGAGTCTTCCAGGAGCAAATGAAAATACACTAAATAGTAAATTAAAACCATATGAAAAGATAAAGAAGTCAGTAAGGGTTACAACAGGGCTAAATATAAAATACATTATACAATTTTTTAATTTAACTTAAAAAGAAAATTCCCAGGCTCTGCGTCACCACCAAAAAAGTGGTGGTGGGGGGTAGCCCCATGAAAACAAAGCTTTTGTATACTAGCAAAATGCAATGGGTATGAATTTGAACTGAACTAGACTGGTGTAAAGCACTAATAGTAACTGCCAGAAATTCATCTTGAGCTCATTTCTGGATATATGGACTCCCTAAGACCTAAGAGTAACTACTAGGGAAAACAACTCATAAATATAAAATGAAAGAAATGACAAAGCGTGTGGCAGAGTAGTTTTTCTGTGCAAACCTCACTCTCTAGCAGTCTATAAAAGCTGAGGAGCCAGTTAGGTGTGGTAGTGCACACTTTTAAACCCAGCCCTCATGAGGCAGAGGCAGGTGGAGCTCAGAGTTTGAAGTCACCCTGGTCTACAAAGAGAGTTCCGGGACAGCTAGGGAGGGGTGGGCTCAACCACTGGGGGGAAAGGAGGTGAGGTACATAATCTTTGACTCACCTCACACCATCCTCCATGCATACCTTAAGACACCCAAGTTCCCTCAGTTTCCCTAGTACTTTTCCAGATAGTCATATTTCCTCCTCACAGCAACTGTGTGGGGCTTTATAACCACATGACTACATTGGAGCAGCAGGGAGATGGCTTAATGGGTAAGAATGCTTACTGTACAAGCATGGGGACCTGGGTTTGGATCCCCAGCATTCATGTAAAAAGCCTGGCATGTCTATCCTTTTGCCTGAACCCCCAGCACTGTGGGAAGCAAAGACAGAAGAACAGATAGTCAGGACTTGCTGACCAGACAGTGTAGCTAAAACAGTTTCAGTGAGAAATCCTGGATTAAGGGAATAAGATAAGAATGACAGAGAAGTACATTCAATACCCTCCTCTGGTTACTCTACACAGACACACAGACACACAGACACACAGACACACACACACACACACACACACACACCAGAAAATAAAAAGAGAAGTGAATGAAGACTCTGAGGTTCAGAGGTTGAGCAGTCCAAGGACATTAGTAACTATGAGAGCTGAGGCTGAGTTCTGTCTCATTCAGGGATCTTTTCCCACACAGCAGAACAACACCTGGTCCTAGAGATGCTGACTTCCTTTTTGTTTCATCCTTTTTCTAACTTTCAGTTATGGACAACATCAAAACTATAGCGAAATAAAGAGAGAGGAAAATAACCCTCATGTACCCATTACTTGTCTTCAGTTTGTGGCCAGTCATGATGGAGCCCTTTCCCATGAAAAAAGCCCTTGTGTCTCACCAATTCTATTTTGAATCTGATCCTGAATGCATCCATTCAAATGAAACTTTTTGGTATTTGTCTTTAAAAGATATTCATCCAGAAAAGCATACCTATGATGCTCTTATCACTTTTAAAGAGATTAGCGATGCATTAATTGTAATAACCAAATTTCTAAGTATTTCAATTTCTTGAAAACATTTTTAAAGCGTTTAAGTGTGGACCCAAATATTGTTCATATGCCACAAATGGCTGGAGCCTCTCAAACTTCTTTTCATTCAAAAGTCTTATCCATTTCTTTGTCCCTTACAGTGTATTTGCTAAACAAAGTAAAACAAAAATATATTCTACTTGTTTTGTAGTCTCCAAGAGTCTGCAGCTCTCTAGTGTCGTTAACAGATTTTTCTGCTACCTGCCTTTGCTATTATACTAACTGGAAGTTAGATTAAAAGACTCGAGCATATTCATCCTCATATTTCTTACCAAAACATTTCACAGAAGTTATTTGTCCTCTGTTCTAGGGTGAGTCTCTCCCCACACAGTCTATGATGTTGAAGCCTTTTTATTTTTTTTATGCGAACAATTATTTTAGTCTTTCTTTTAAATCACTGTCTATACTATTTTAAACAATCTTCTCTCATTTTACATACCAGTCTCAGTTCCCACTCCATCCCCTCCTCCTGCTCCCCACACTTTTCCCCCACTCCACCCCCATCCACTCCTCAGAGAGGGTAAGCCTTCCCATAGAAAGTCAACAAAGTCCAGCACATCATTTTAAGGCAGGACCAAAGCCCTCCTGCCTATATCTAGGCTGAGCAAGGTGTCCCTCCAAAGAGAGCAGGCTCCAAAAAGCCAGTTTAAGCACTAAGTCCTGGTCTCACTGCTAGTGACCCCACAGACTGCCTTAGTCACACAACTGTCACCCACATTCAGAGGGCCTAGTTTGGTCCTATGCAGGTTACCCCCCACACTGTTAGTTCAGTGAGCCCCCACTAGCTCAGGTCAGCTGTTTCTGTGGGTATCCCCATCATGGTCTTGACCCCTTTGCTCATATTATTACTTGCTTAAATCTTTCTAACTAAGAAATAGCTTAAATGTTTGATACTAGAAGAACTGATATAGAAGATTAGTTCATCATTATATAGGAATTTTATGCAGTCATTACTGATCAGAGTTTTCAAAGAACACTGAATGACATGAGACAAAATGCTTACAATATTAAGAGTGGGAATCAACAATGCATAAGGGGCTGGTGAGAAGGCTCAGTTGTCAAAGGCACTTTGCTACAGCTGGTAACATGAGTTTGATCCCAGGAACCCATGTGAAAATGGAAGGAGAGAGCAAACTCCACAAAATTGCCTGGGACTTCCACATGTATAACACACACACACACACACACACACACACACACACACTAATAAAATATATAAGTGTACTCTATATTTACACATAAAAGTTGGGCATGATGGTTCACACCTATAATCCCAGCATTTGGGGAACTAAGGCAGGAGGATTGACATTTGTTCAAAATCCATCCTAATGGGAGTTCCATCCAGGTCAAGCAGGACCACAGAGTAAGACCCTGTCTTAGTTTTTTAAAAATGCACATAGAAAAAACATTGGAAGGAACTATAAAATTTCAAGGAAAGAAAAAGTTGTGTCAATAGAGACAATTACCAAGATTTAGAATTATGGATGATTTTTTTCTTTATTCTTTCCATGTTTTCCAGCCTGTAATCATATATTTATATTACTTTCATCATCAACAAAGGTATTTTGTGAATCTTCTATTTCTGTGAACGAAGTTGTGAGTTTTCTGAAGTCATCTACAGAACCACAAAAAGAAACCTTGAAGTAAGATTTAAGCATACTAAGTAGTGTGACAATAGAACAAATTGCTAGTCAGTTTCTGGATGGTCACTGGTTGTTTTATTCCTCTGAATGGTCATTTTGGTCATAGAAAAGTGCTGGTCACAAGGGGCTAACAGGAATAGAGACAATTTGTCAGAAAAACCAGAAGAAGGCTGGGGAGATGGCTCAGTGACTAAAGTGTTTACCTCTAAAGTGTGAGGGCTGGAGTTTGAATCACTAGAACCCACATAAAAGGTAGATCAGTGTGGAGGCCCACCTAAGATCCCAGTTTGGAAGGCAGAGATGGGAGATCCCCAGAGGAAGTGGCATAGTCACACTAGCCATATTGTCAGTCTCTGGGCTCAGCTGAGAAATCCTTTGTCAATAACTAAGATAGAAAGCAATCGAGAAAGACTCTCAACGTCAACCTGGGGCCTCCATATACATGCATGCACACCTCATGTTCACATGCCTGCACATATGTGAACATGCGCATGTGCACACCACACACACACACACACACACACACACACACACACACACACACACATGAGAAAAACAAAATAAGAAAGGACAGGAGAGCAGACCCAATGGCACAAAGGAAAACTCAGTCTTGCTGCCCCAGATCCTCTTTCAAATAGTTTATCAAGAGGCATCACACACAGTCATAAAAACATCAGCCTTCCAGCAGCAAGGACTCTGGGGCAATTAGGAGCTGCTCCTTCAGAAGAGCAAGCCCAGTGCAGCAGCCTACCACAGGGGCATCCTGGAGGTCCCTCTACCACAATGGATCTCAACTTGTGGGTCAGAAGTCAAACAACCCTTTTGCAAGGGTCACCTAAGACCATCGGAAAACACAGATGTTTACACTACAATTCATAACTGTTGTAGAATATTATTTTAAGGTGTGTTGCTTTTGTTTATGTTGCATTTGTTTAATTCTGTGAAGCTGTGGTTCTTTGTCTGTCTAAAACACCTGGTGGCCTAATAAAGAGCTGAATGGCCAATAGTGCGGCAGGAGCAAGGATAGGCGGAGCTGGCAGGCAGAGTATAAATAGAAGGAGACCTGCAGAAGGAGGGAGGGGCAAGGGAGAACAAGGAAAGGAGGACGTCAGGGGTCAGCCACCCAACCACCCAATTACCCACTCAGCCACGGAGTAAGAGTGAAAGTAAGATACGTAGGAGTAAGAAAAGGAAAAGACTCAGAGGTAAAAGGTAGTCAAGATAATTTAAGAAAAGCTTGCAAGAAATTAGCCAAGCTAAGGCCAGGCAGTCATAACTAAGAATAAACGCCTGTGTGTAATTTATTTGGGAGCTGGATGGTGGGTCCCCCCAAAAAATCTAAAGAGCGAAGGGTAAAACGTCATACAACACATAACAGCAGCAAACTTACAGTTATGAAGTAGCAATGAAAATAATTTTATAATTTATAAAATTATAAAATAATTTTATAGTTGGGGTCACCACAACATGAGGAACTGCATTAGGACTCAGCATTAGCATGAGAACCACTGCTCTATCAGGACAGCAGGTCAGCCTTCTGGTTTGACTTGGGCAGAGAAAGCATTGAGATTTCCAGTTCTGATTTTAACTTTTATCTCCTTCCTGGTCTAGGTTAACCTAAATCGATGCCCTACATACAGGGTGTACAAATTATTAACCAAGGAAAGGTTCAGTTTTAATGTCATAAATAATCTTTCCTGGGGCCACTTTCGTCCAAAGTCTAAGAATCCTTGGAACTAAACTCAGGAGAGAAATTTCCTTACACGCCATTCAGAACAGCAACAAAGTCTCATTCACAATTCTACTCAGGCAACTAAGGGAACCTCAGATGATTTAGGACTACCCTCCCATCGGCCAGTTTTCACCCTGGAAGATTCTCTAAAGGGATGCTCTATTTTAAAATATTATGGTTTTGTCTCTAAGGTTAACACAAACTGATTATAGGTGTATAGAATAGAAACATTAAAAAAGTCCATTTAAAAATCTTTCTTCCTTCCTTTCTTTCTTTCCTTCCTTCCTTTCTTCATTTTTTCTCTCTCTCTCTTTCTTTCTCTCTTTCTTTCTTTCTTTCTTCTCTCTTTCTTTCTGTTATGAGGTTCAAACCTGGGGCCTTAAATGTGCTAGGCAAGTCTTCTTCTACTAAGTTATATTCCTAGCCTAGTAAAAGAAAAAAAAATTTTTTTGGTTTTTTTTTTTCGAGGCAGGGTTTCTCTGTGGCTTTGGAGCCTGCGCTAGAACTAGCTCTTGTAGACCAGGCTGGTCTCAAACTCACAAGAATCCGCCTGCCTCTGCCTCCCGAGTTCTGGGATTAAAGGTGTGCGCCACCACCGCCTGGCAGTAAAAGAAAAGTTTAACTCCACCATTCAGAAGGAATTAATGTCAACTGTATCACTTACTGTATCACTGTTAGTGTTTTTTTACATAGTTGATACTATAATGTATGTACTATTTTACTTAATGTTATTAATAATTATGAGAAGTTTTCCAAATCTTTCCAGTTTCTTATAGCTGTCTTTCTGTTCTTATCTGCCCATGCTTCTTTAAGCTAATAAGCTAATCAATGATTACATAGTAGGCTTCTACATAGGAGACAGGCCAAAGGAGCATTCGATGGACATGTGACCATGACTATTTCTACCCATTAGTGTGAAACATACATGGCAAAGTTTTCAGAAAGAAATCGTGTATATTTGAGGAATAGAAGAGAGGTGATGGCTAATTTTGAGGACCATATCTTTTGAATCAAACCTGGGCTACAAAATCTGACCAAAGGTACTTTAAGTCATTTAACCTCGTGTTGTACCTGTTTCTTCACCCATGTTTAAATGGGAGGGGGTGTATGAATGATGTCATGTGAGTAGTTGCTGTTTATATTACCCTAGAATACAAAATACTTCAAAGCTCTTGCTTGTTTATAAATTATTTGCATTTCTTGCACAATTTAATATGAAAATGGGAGGCAAAATATTTGAAATTTGAACTGTAGTAGAAAATATAAAATAAAAGATTACTCCTACCACAGATAAGGGCATAGAAGGGGAAAGAAGGAATACTAACGGAAGAAGGAAGGAAGCAGAGGAGGAGGAGAAGTAAACAGGAGGCAGCAGTGGAGAGGAGGAAAGAAGAAGAGGAGGAGGCTGGCTTCTAGTTAACTATCAGGAAAAATACAAAAAGGGGGAGAGAAGTGGGGTTTACAATTTTCCCTAAAAATCATAACCTTTAATTTCCAAGTTCAAATACTAAGGTGAAAGAACTTCACCCGAACCCCCAGCACTCCCGATACTGCACAGGGGCTGCCCGTGACTCAGCATATGTGATACAGAGAAGACACTCAGTGACTGCCTAGGACCTAGGAGGAGGAGAATACAACCTTCAGATCAATTATTTCCTTCTTTATAGTTTTTAACCAGAAACCCAACTCTGAACAGAGCCTTTTGTTCCAGTAAAAACATTCTCCAGCAACTTCTCAACATAATGTAACATGATATGGCAATATCAGCAGAGGTCAAAGAGAACATAGTTTAAGTAGCATTTGACTTTTAGGCTCAGAATGATAGTCCTGTCTTCCTAACAACTATTCCCTTCATCTTTCACGTGGCCTGACAATGAACAATTTTCTCATGAAAACAACAAAAACTATTTTCTTAAGTAAAGCAGGATGTTTTAAGGAGAAGAGCAAGGAAGGGATGGAAGTTAAAGTTCAGCTATTAATTCCAGCCTGGTGTTGAAATACAGCTGACTGGCGCCGGGACTCTCCACAGGCATTGTGGTAAGCAGCCAGGAGACACTTTTGGGGGGACAAAACTAGGGAGCCAGGGAAAATTTGAGGGCTAAGAATGAAGATGCCACCCTTTATGCCCTTTCACATCAGGAGATGTTGCCTCAGCGCAAGGCTCAAGGTCACCTATGAAAGTGGCAGGCAGTTTCCCAAGGGTTTTGCCTCCCATTGAATCACACTCCCATTTCTGTGATGATTCTCTCTCTTGCCCTTTCTCAGGCTTTCTCCATGGCCTGCTAAATCATGATTTCAGGACGCATTCTTGATGCCCTTAGCTGAAACTGGTCTCATCTGTCACTTCTGTTACTCCCCAGGAATCTTATGTCATTAATCACTTTCTCATGTGCCTATATTTTCTCATGCCAAATTTCTATAAATACCTTTTTTCTTTCTTTCTTTCTTTTCTTTTCTTTTTCTTACAGGGTTTCACTGTAGTTTTAATCTGTCCTGGAACTAGCTCTTGTAGACCAGGCTGGCCTTGAACTCAGAGATCCGCCTCCCTCTGCCTCCTGAGTGCTGGGATTAAAGGTGTGCACCACCACCGCCCCGCTTCTTTTACTTTTATAATGCTTTGTAGTTATAAAAAAATTTCCCGGTCTCTTGCTGCAGCAAGGCAAGTGGGAGCACCTGGAGCACGAGCTCGGAACAAAACTCCACCGGTTGTTAGACGATGGCAGACAAGCCGTGGATGAGGCCAACTCTGATGAGGCCAAGCTGAAGACGGAGACGCAGGAGAAGAACACCCTGCCGATCACAGAGACCACTGAACAGGAATAGAGGACTGAAATTTCCTAAAAGCCCAGACTGGAGGATTACCCCACCCCGTCATCTCCAAGACCCCCTCGTGATGTGGAGAAAGAGCCACCTGCAAGAATGACGCAAGCCACAAGCTGCATTGTGAACCCAGGCACTCTGCGCCGATGCCAATGGCCTGCGGGTCCCTGAAAGTGGCCCCCACTAATCGGACTGCCAAATTTCACCGGTTTGCCCTTGGATATTATAGAAAATGATTTGTATGATTGATGAAAATAAAACAAACCTCGTGGCAAAAAAAAAAAATTCCCATGTACTTTATCACGTAGTCTTCATAACATCCAGTAAACCACCTCTTTTTATGATTGACACAGAGGAACTTGAACTCAGAGAGTTAACTGAATTAGTATGCTAATAAGTCAGGGGTTTTAATGACAAGTCTCCCAACTTGACAGTCATCTCCTTGAAGATATGAACTCTGCCTTCGCTGTCTTCAAATACTAGTAAACCTAATACAGGACCTAATTTAGAACAGATGTTCAAAAATGTTGGCTCAATGAATATTCATGCATGAATGCACACAATGCCTCAGTTCCCCTCCTGCAAACAGTCTCTTTTATTGGAAGAGTTAAAGGCATCACTTCTCTGAATTCCCTTCTGACACCTGCCTACAGTGTATGTTATTTCCCTACATTATGATTGCTGGAGCACCCATTCCATTCTATGCCCTTATTCACTATGGCTGCCATAACAAAGTATCACAAAATTTGTGGCTTAACACTACTATATACAGTTTTGGGAGCCAGAAGTCTCACTGGGAAAAATCAAGATGTCTAGGGACAGTTACTTGAGGGAGGCTCTGGGGAGAATTTGTCTCCTTATCTGTTATTTCTAGAAGTCTACAGAATCCTTTGTTGGGAGGCCTCTTCTACCATCTTCAACGTATACCATTCCAATTGCTTTGTCTTTAATCACATCATTTTCTCTCTGTGGTCAAATATTCCTCTTATAAAGTCCCTTGAGATCATATTTAGTGTCCTCAGGAATGATATCATTCCTAGGTTGCAGGGACTAGGACCTAGACTTTTTATGGCATTCAGTCTGCCACCGTGAGAAGTGTTAATGGAATTTCCCTTTTTGTGTGTATTTGCTTGTGTCTCCAGAAGTGTGAATAACACGAGGACAGGGCTGTACCTCAGCTATCTCCATATCACCATCTCTTATCATGGCTCCTCAGTACGGGGGAGGGGCGGGGCATTTACTAAATTATTATTACATAAGAAGCAAGTGTGATGCTCAGCAGGTAAAATGCTTGTCATATAGGCCTAATGACCATCCCAGGAACTTACATAAAGATGGAAGGAGAGAATCAACTCCAGAAAGTTGTCCTCTGAAATTTACACATGAGCCATGGCGCTCATGCACCCCCCCAACATACATCGTAGACACACACACACTCACACAAATAATAAAGTTCCATGGGATCTGGTGCCCTCTTCTGACTTCTTCAGGCCCTAGGCACACACAGAGTGTGCATGTACACATGCAGTTAAAACACTCACACACAAAAGCTAAAAAAATTAAGTTATTATGCGAATAAACAACCCTACACCCATGGACTACTCTGTGTCTGTATCAAGGTCCTAACATTCCATGTAGCACAGCATTCCAAACAAATCAGAATCTGACTTCCAAAAGAGATCTTAAAATAAATGGCAGTCTTTAATGAAACTCTCTTGGGAACATGGAGGAGGAAATGACATAGAACATTATATGCAGGAGACGCTTCTCCCTCCTGCTTCAGGCCCCTTCACTTAGTCTGCATATTTGCTAGTTCATCCACCATCCAGACAGCCAAGCTTCTAGCTGTTCCCAGAAAAAATGCAAGCACATCAGGGTTTAATTTGACACCACCCATCTCAGTTAATGGGCAAGCCTGGGAAGGGGACAAAAGCACTCGCCACTTCCTAAATTCTACCTCCCACATAGTGGGATACATGAGGCCCCAGTGTCCAGTACCCAATGGTCTCATGACTCTATGTAAGAATAGTCCTGCTTCGCTAGAACCAATTCAAGAGGTAGTTTTCCTCAGGGCCTATGGTCAGGCTTCTGGCAAAGGGAGACACTGGCCAGGCAGCCCCTGTGATGCTTGCTGGATGGGGATGCACCCTAGCATCTCCAGCAGTAAGGCCTTAAAGGCCCTCCTTTTCCCTCCTCCCAGGTTTAGAGTCTGAATAAAACCTCAACTATTTCAGTGTGCTCAGTTATAAGTTCCTGGCAGATCTGATCTAACCCTTTCTAAATCTCCCAGATGGGTTTCTGGGAGCTCTGCTGGGTGTGTAATAATGATAAGAGTTCACAGGTAACGGGAGCTCCAAGCATCTGCTCCTCCCAGAAACATAATAAAATAGGCAATAGTGTTGACCCAAGTTGTTCCTGGAGGGAAACTGAGTCACAGCAAGGCTAACTGACTTGCCTGAGGTTATACAGTTAATAAGTGATAGAGTAAGAATACAAATCCAGGCATTTAGGCATACATAGGTGATAAATCTCATCCTCTCAAGCATCTGGAATATGAATGGATGTGGTGGTTTGAATGATAATGGCCCTCTAGGCCCATATACTTGAATGTTTAATTCCCAGGTGATAGAACTATTTGGGAAAGATTGGAAGGCATGGCCTTGTGGAAGGAGGTATGTCACTGGGGGTGGGCTTTGGTGTTTAAAAGTCTATCCTATTTCCAGTTGGCTTTCTGCCTCCTACTTGCAGATAAGGATGTAAGCTCTCAGTTACTACTCCAGCACCATGCCTGTCTGCCTGATGCCATGCTCCCCAGCATTTGGCCATGGACTCAGCCTCTGAAACCAAAGTCCCAATAAACTCTTCTGTATGTTGCCCTAGTCACAAAACTAAGCACAGCAATAAAAAGGTAACTGAGACAGTAGGACAAATAAATTACAGCTGCTCTTCAACTTACCATGTTCTCACTACGATCTGCAGTCGTCCTCTCTATGAAAGAGGACTTTGGGGTCACACCTACACAGAATTCCCCAGCACCGGACAACTATTCTGGTGCCCATCATTTCCATTGCCGCTACCTCCTGTTGCTCTCGGGGCACTTCCTCAGCCGAATGTTCCCTAGCTCTACCTCTAAGGTGGTCTCTTACTTCTTTCTCAGTCAACACCTGTGTCTGCTGAGGCTGAACACAGCCTCTGATATTTTAGTCCTGTCTGTCTAGGCACTTCCCTTGCCTTCTTCTTCCCCAAGGACAAGGTAACCACTAGTCAGAGCTAGTTACATTTTTGAGGCTAAACTAAACCTTGGTTTCAAAGCTTCAAGTCTCAGCAAGGGTTTTCTTAGGACATTCAGTCTAGGAAATGGCTATGAGCCAATATAAGGTAATTTTTTTTATCTTGCAAAATAAGTTCTGGACAGTGTAGTCTCCCAAATATTGATATATCCCAAGGGTGATCTCTTTTGGCTTTGCTATAGGAAGATGACATTCCAGCTCAGCATCTTCTATAGAAGTTTTACTGTGTTGATGTTCACACTCCCTCAGGTTACAAAGTCCCCACACTGTCATTTTGAATGGTCCATGTTTCTAAAAATAAATTTTGCTTAAAAATTCCTCTGTTACTTGGAATTTTTGTCCTTTCCAATTTTTCACTATTCTGCATAAAATAGATTGACACTTTGTTGACCTAATTTTTGGTCATTTACTTCCTTGTAGATAAGGTTCCTTATGTTAGGTAAGTCCAAAAGATAGAGCATTCTTACGGCTTTTTGTTTGTCGAGAAGGTTCCATGACCTCTGCCAATGTGAGGTTTATCATTTTTACTTTGCTTTTTACTGATTTGATAGTTCTAAAATCACACCCCAATGGTGTTTTTTGCTTTTCTCTTTTACATGTGCAGGTGGGGTGCATGTGTGGCTATCAGAGCACAACTTTCAGGAGCCAGTCCTTTCCTTCCACCATGCAGCTCCCAGAAAAGAAATTCAGGTTGGCAAGCGCGGTAGCAGGAGTCTTTATCTACTCAGTCATGTTGCTACCTTTCCAATGGTGTTTTCATATGAATTATTTTCAAGCAGTATGCTTTTTATGTGATTATTGGTCTTCCCCCTTATTGAAGAATAAATTATTTGTCATTTTTGGCAATTTATGAAGCAAAATCTAGACGAAGGCTATTTACATATATCAAATCTTTTCTTTTTTTAGAATAATGTTCTAGAAATTATATATTTCATATAGTTTATATTTCTATAGCTTTTGTCGACTATATCATCTGTAAATTCCATAATAATCTACATATATTGTATTTGTTTTTAATATATTTTATACAATTCTTTAAAAATTTTATACATTCCCATACATACATGCCATATCCATTTTTTAATATTGTTCATTTTAAAATATGTGAATCCTTCAAACATGCAATGTTCATGTTATTTTTTTTCATCTTAAGAAATTCTGGCATATTAAAAACTGTACTTGCATATGTTTTATTTTGACCCATCTTTTGAACTGTTTTATTAAACATGATATGACGCATTGCTCTAAGGCAGTGGCTCTCAAGTTGTGAGCTGCAATCCCTTTGAGGTTCACAATCACATATTTACATCATGATTTATAACAGTAGCAAAATTATAGTTATGAAGGAGCATTAGAATAATTTTATGGTTGGAGTCACCAAGCATGTTGAACTTTATTAAGGGGTCACAGCATTAGGAAGGTTGAGATCCACTTCTCTAAAGTATAAACTACCTTTCTGATATAATATTGTGCACAAAACAACTAGCAAGCTGTGAAATCTTTCCACAATATCTGTTCCTTCTGGCTTAGTTTTAAAGTCAGTTTAGAAAGTAGGATAGCTGTGCTAGAAGAGGTTTCAGTCTATGTCATTTGATCACTAACCAACAAAGATGTATCAAGGCCCTTAAGGTACCAGGCACTATCCTAGGCATTAAAGATATCCTGTAAACAAAATACACGGCCTCATAAGCATGATAGCATGCTAGCTGAAGAGAGACAAGTTTGAAAATAGGTGATAGGTGGGTAAGTAAACAGCACATCAAATAGGAAAGTGGTGTAGGAGGGTTCTTATGCATTTTGTGTTACTTTCATTGGTTAATAAAGAAAGCTGCCTGGACCTTTTGATAGGGCAGGACTTAGATAGGCGGAGAAAAGAGAACAGTATGCTGGAAAGGAGACTGGGTCAGGGAGAGAGCCGCCATGAAGCCGCCAGGGTCAGACATGCTGTATCTTCCCGGTAAGCCCACTACCTCGTGGTGACTTACAGACTATTAAAAATGGGTTGAAATAAGACGTGAGAATTAGCCAATAGAGGCTAGAGATAATGGGCCAGGCAGTAATTTAATTAATACAATTTTCGTGTGGTTATTCCAGGTATAAGCCAGGGCTAAAAGCAGGCCGTGCGGCCATGCGACCAGGGAGCCAGGCGGGACGGAACAAAAGGGCCCCCATTTCTCTCAGGTGCTGGGAACACAGCTCGCACCTCTTACAACAGGAAAGAGTGATCAGAGCTAGCCAGAAGTGAAAAGTAGAACTCTCCTATGGAAGCTCAGGAGGATTTCGCTGAGGTGACATCTGCACAGGACCTGAAGGAGGGGAGACTGGGAGCAAACAAGCATCTGGGAGAAAGAAGACTCCTGGAGCGTGAAGTTCAAAAACCAGGAAGATATCTAACACGTTGGAGGCCACCCCAGAGTGAGTAAGGGGTGACTGAGAAGAGGTCATCAAACAGGAAAGAGAAGTGTTTTCTAGAGAGGGGTGAAAGCCTTCAGATGATTTTGCACAAAAGAAAAGTAGTATCTGACATAAGAACTTACCAGGGTCGCTCTGGCTATGGTGAGGCAAAAAGTCATAGGAGACCAATGACAGAGGCAGGAAGATCTGTTAGAGGACCCTGACTGATGTGGGCAAGAGGCTATGATAGCTTAAGTCAGAGTGGTGAAAAATGGTAGATTATTGATCTATAGCTCTTACAGCAGAAATTCAAAGGGAGGAGATAAAGGATGGCGCCATAAATTCTGGCCAGGTCATTTATTGGAAAGATGATTGTATCAGCCAGCTTTTTGTCAGTATAATGAAATACCTCAGCTTCACTTTATAAGGAAGTGTATTTAACTCACAGTTTTGGAGGTTCAAGGACATAGTCACCTCCATCAGTCCAATTCTAGCGAGGGCCCTTGCAGCTGTACTCTATCAGTGAGGATGGCAAGAGCAGGAACACGTGTGTGTCCAAATGATCACACGGCCAAACAGGAAGCCAGAGAGGCACTTCAAGCAAGACTTGGGCTTTCATTCAAATGCCTTCTTTGCAAATTAGAGGAATGACCTTTGCCCCTTCTCAAGGATGGCAGATACAATGATGTAGGTCCTACCACTTCAAGATTTATCAACTCAACACTATTGCACTAAGGGCTTGCAAAACCATGAATGCAAAGGACCTCACCGGGAGGCAAACCATTAGCAGTTTGCCATAGTAATGGCTTTACTGGGATGGAACTGTCTGTAGGAAGAACAATTTCATGTTAACTAAGCTTGAAAGTATCCTAAATACATCTCTCAAATAATCCCACATCTAAGGCTCACGGAACACTGCGGAAGAGGGGGCAAAAACATTGTAGAGCCAGAAGTTCAGAGAATTTTTCTGAGAGATTGTGTCTCCAAGTAATATTGGAAGCTGCGCCCATAAAGTCTCACCAACATGACTGCCAAACATGAACTGGTCAAAGATGACACCAATGGGCATGCATACGTGGATAGAGAAAAACCCATGAAGCCTCAGCTCTACTCAAAGAGCTATAGGCAACTGAGAAAAGCTGGGAGCAGAAGAGGTGCTCTTCCCAGGGAAGGGCACACCAACTGGTTATCCAATACCAAATGGTCGGCCCTGAAAACATGCATTCAAGTAACATATAGACTGAGCAGGTTTTATTTAGGAATACATGAACCAATATATACATACATGCAGTTAGTGGAAAAAAAGAGGCCATGAATTTGAAGGAGAACAGGGAGGAGTATGTGGGAGGGTGCGGATGGAGGAGAAGGGAGAAATGTAATTACATCATAACCTCAAAAGTAGGGTTTTAAAGGGCTATTCTAAGTAGACAGGTTAAGCTGACCCCTCCCCCATTTAGAAGCTAATTATTTTGATAAGTATGGGTTCATTTGTCAGTTGTAAGGTATTTTAAATCCTAAGGTAGAGTCCTATTTTCCGTGTTCTCTAAGGCAGCTATCCATTATTCAGCTTCTATGATGAGTGTGTGAAGCCTTGGGCTGCTGTCCACGCAATCTCATAACTTGAAACAGCGCCCTATTCATCTTCACTCACTGCTGCTTCTCCAGTAAGGATCCAGGGCTCTTGCTCCATCTGTTCACATCATCCTTTATTGTTCCTGTTATGCTTTAATTATTTTCTTGAGTTAACTTTGTGTCTCAAGGAAAATCCTCAAGTAACTTATTTTTGGTTCATGGCTGTGAATGGAATCTCTCCTTTCACGCTCTTATTAATAAGCAGCTATTTTTCACTGACAGAAACACAATGGTTCTGTGTGGGTTTCCTTTGGCTTGAGTCTTTGCTGAACTCATTCATTATTTATAACAGTTTAGAGGATGCTTCTCTTGGAACATTTAGGACTATCATCATATCCAGTGGGTTACTATTTTTTACCTTATATATTTTATGTCTTTCCCAAGTAGTTATCGCCAGCATTTCTAATACCATGCCAAGAAGAACAACCCTGAAAACCCCGCTGGGCTTTCGAGGAGAGGGCTTCTGCAGTTCATAGTGTGAGAGCAGTGCCTCAGAGAGAGTATGCGGTTCTTCCCACCACACTCCAAGGAGACAAGGACAGTTTACAGACAATAGAAACGACTAAAATGATTGTTTGTTTAAAATTTGCTTATCTTTTTCATTTGTGATTTAATTTCACCCATTTTCTCTCTTTTGAAAACGAATATTTGCTAGTTAATGAAATGCCAAGGAATTCAAGTGTTGCTTTATTTTTCTTTTTCTCAGATTTTTGCATGTCTTTAATATCAGTTGGCATCTAAAACTTAAAAATTGATCATCATTCTTTGTCCAATGTATGTTTTCATGATTCATGCTCATAACTGTAGAATCCCTTTTATTTGGTATCAGGTTTCGTTATTTTCACTAGAGAACTCAGGATACTCTTTTCATACTAGCCTCCATTTTTAGAAGTCGGGTTTTAATTATTTTTCCTGCAGGTAATGGCTAGATATATTTCTTTTCTAACTCAGTCTTTAAGTTTATTGTGTTCTCTGAGGGAACTTTATCTTCTCAGCATGTGATATAAGTGACACACTGATACAATCTTTTTGCCCCTCTTCCATGGTGCTCTCTGAGCCTTAGATGTGGGATTATTTAGTAGATGTATTTAGGATAGCCTTAGATGTGGGATTATTTGATAGATGTATTTAGGATAGCTTAGATGTGGGATTATTTGGTAGATGTATTTAGATGTAGGATTATTTGATAGATGTATTTAGGATAGCCTTAGGTGTGTGATTATTTGATAGATGTATTTAGGACAGCCTTAGATGTGGGATTATTTGGTAGATGTATTTAGATGTGGGATTATTTGATAGATGTATTTAGGATAGCCTTAGGTGTGTGATTATTTGATAGATGTATTTAGGACAGCCTTAGATGTGGGATTATTTGGTAGATGTATTTAGATGTGGGATTATTTGATAGATGTATTTAGGATAGCCTTAGGTGTGGGATTATTTGGTAGATGTATTTAGGATAGCCTTAGGTGTGGGATTATTTGATAGATGTATTTAGGATAGCCTTAGATGTGGGATTATTTGGTAGATGTATTTAGATGTGGGATTATTTGACAGATGTATTTAGGATAGCCTTAGGCGTGGGATTATTTGGTAGATGTATTTAGATGTGGGATTATTTGATAGATGTATTTAGGATAGCCTTTCAAGCTTAACAGAGCCAACAACAGATTCTGTTCTTCCTACAGACAGCTCCATCCCAGTAAAACCCCAACAATTTGTCCCCTAAATTCACCTCCCCTGCGTCATTCTTGACCCTTTATTTTCTTTCTCTGATCTCTGTCAGGGAGGAGAAACATTTGTGTTTCTCTTTTGTGTTTATATTGTGATGTTATAGAATTCTTTCGAGACTCTGGATTGTTGATGGGATTTTGCAGATATCTGAATTGCAGGCATAGTTTTGCCTGGATGCCATTTACATGGAATAATGAATCCAGCAGTGGACGCCACATTCATTTGCAAGCTTTGGAGAGCAGGGAGGTTAAGTGTCTTGTCAATGTTGTACATCATGCCAATGGTAGAACTGTTGTTAACATTTTACTTTTATATTACCAGTGACTTTAATTTGATTTGTTAACTTTGCCTTTCAGCAATTCTATGGGTTGACTTTTTCCTCAGATGCACCTGAAATAGCAACTATTTCAGATTGAGATTCCTGAACCCCACCTCAGATTTACCGAGTCAGAAATTCTGACCAAGGTGATGCACACCTTTCACCTTGCACTCAGAAGGTAAGAAGTGTCACAAGTTCAAAGCCAGTCAGGGACTGTGCTGGTTAATTTTATGTCAACTTGACACAGGGTAGAGTCATCTGAAAGAAGGAAATGCCACATGAGAAAATGCCTCCATGAGATTGGTCTGTAGGCTAGCCTGTAGTGCATTTTCTTAACTAGTAATTGATGAGGGAGGGCCCAGCCCATTGTGAGTGGTGACATTCCTAGACTGGTGGTCCTGGGTTCTATACAAAAGCAGGCTGAGCAAACCATCAGGAACAAACCAGTAAGCAGCACTCCTCATGGCCTCTGTATCAGTTCCTGCCTCCAGGTTCCTGTTCTGTTTGAGTTCACATCCCTTAGTGATGGACTATTACTTGGAAATGTAAGCAAAATATATCCTTTCTCCCCAAGTTGCTTTCAGTCATGGTATTTCATCACAGCAATACTAACCCTATTATAATAGTAAACTTGTTCCCTAAATAAGAGAGGGAAACACAATAAGACCCTGCCAAGAAAAGAAAGGAAGAAAAGAAAAGAAGAGAAGAGGAAAGAAAAGAAAAGAAAGGAAAGGAAAAGAAAAGAAAAGAAAAAAGAAGATATGGGGGGGCTGGAGAGATGGCTCAGTGGTTAAGAGCACTGCCTGCCATTCCAAAGGTCCTGAGTTCAGTTCCCAGCAACCACATGGTGGGTGGCTCACAACCATCTGTAATGAGGTCTGGTGCCCTCTTCTGGCCTGCAGGCATACACACAGACAGAATACCGAGAATACTGTATACATAATAAATAAGCAGATTTTAAAAAAAAAGAAGATATGGAGACAAGTCCCAGGAACCTTAACTATTAGTAGTCTGGCAGGCAATCCTGATGCAAACTTCAGTTTGACACAGTCGATTTCCTCTGTCAAGTACATCCAAGGATGACCTTGGGTGTACTATCTCTTTGTTCCCTTGAGAACAGGCAGAATCAGGGATTTTTGTCTAACAACAGACAATAGTAATGATAGGTATGTGATTAACATTCAATGTTATGTTGTGAGATATTATATCACTTGACAGAAGACTTTGTCTTGAAGAACCAGAGAAGGGTATTTTCTCGTAGTTCTTGTTGTAAAACATTTCAAGACATAGGGCCTGCTGCTCCTGAAGTTTTAAGGTGGAAATGCCCTTGAAGAGAATTGTAGGATACTGATCCCATCCTCTTTCTTATTCTTATACCACTCTGAGGTTAGTTGCTTGAACCACATCCTCCTACCATAAGGTTCTGCTATGCCACAGGCTCCAAAACTACCAACCAGGAATAGAAACTCCTCAAACAGTGAGATAAAGTAAACTTTCTTCTTGCTGTGATTGCCTTTGGTGTTCTGTCACAGTCATAGAAAGTAGCATACCCCTATTCAAATTCCAGTACCCAACCTCTCTCAGTACTATTTCCAGGCTTAAGGGGGGAGATTGTAGCCATCATTTATTTATCTTTTTACCTTTAAATGTGCCTTCCAAAGTAGTTAACACATCACCATATACTCATTATATTATTTTAAAAACCAACAGAGCCAAGAATTCATGAGTTCAAATTCTCCTATTTGGGGTGAAAAATGGTGTGATCATTCTGGAAAACTGACATTTCTTTCAAAATTAGCATACACCTACCATATAATCTAGCAATTGCACTCCTAAAGATTTATATCCCCCCTAAAATTTAAAAATGTATTTCCATTTTCATGGCGGTGGGTCCTTGGTGAGTGCCACAGCTTCAGATCCACCTGCTCAACTGAGGGTAAGATCAATTCTAGCCCCCAGGCGCTCTGCTCGATTAGGAGACTCCCTCTCCCTTTCCCCCAGCTTTTCTGTGCCCCACACCCCAGAATGTCCCTGGGCAAGGCTCCCCTTTGACGGGGCCCCACGGGAATTGGCCTGCGGCAGGGCTGGGACCTTGGACGAGGGTGGGTCCAGCATAAACCTGCAGGGCTCCAGCAGAGAAGCCCGCCCTTTTCATGGCGGCCGGTCCTTGGTGAGTGCCACAGCTTCAGATCCACC
>JAQHUG010000145.1:1111183-1171034 GCA_028555095.1 Dicrostonyx torquatus | reverse complement strand
AGGGCAGGGTATCCTGCCCCATCTTAAGGAAGCAGGGAGAGGGCGGTGGGGTAGGGGGGGAGCGGGAGGGCCGGGAACAAGGGGAGTAAATGTAAATTTTTCTTGTAATAATAATAAGAAAAATGTATTTCCACTCAGATCTGTACACAAATGTTCCTAACAGCTTTATTTACATAGTCCATATCTATAAACAACTCAAATATTCCTCAATAGTTGGCTGAATAAATAAAATGTGGTACATTCATAAAACAGAACAGAGCTTAAAACTTATAAAAACATAAATAAGTCTTAAAATCACATACTACATGCAGAAGCAAGATATAAAAGAGCATTCATTGTATGACCCCATTTACATAAAATGAAAATGAGCCTTTCATGACAGAAGCATATCAGTGGTTTCTGGGGGCCAAGACCCATTGGGAGGAAGGCACAAGGAATCTTCCAAGGATCATGTACATGTTATGCTTTGATGGTGGTGGTTTTGCAGGAAGACATAATTTTTAAGAGTCATTGCATGACTGTGATTTAACAGTCATGTGAACGATTCCTCGGTGAGCTGAAAAGCAGGTAACCCAGCTTCACAGTACATGACTGATAAGATAGAGTCAATGCAGAGTAAGCTGTGCAGCCAAGAGGCAGCTACTGTGACTAGTTTCCTGCATATAGTTCTTGAAACATTTTTACTTAACATAAATTTTAGATTTTTATATGTCAGTACTTTTAAATCACTTTTTAAAAAGACTACATAATGGTTCATTTATGGACGTGTCATAATTTACTGAGCCTCAGTTTCTAATTGATGTGTTGGACTATTTCCATTCTTTTTTTATAAACAGTGAACATAGACTTGCTAGGCTAAAGACTGTGCATGCTCTGAAGACACTGTTAAATCACTCTCCACTGAAGCGATGTCAGTGTGTATCTCCAGCAGCAGTGGGTGTCAGCTGACACAGCAGGCTCCAGAAGCGTACAGCACGCTAACTTGAATCTACGGTTCCTATTAGGAGTGTCATTGAACATCTTTTCCCAGGGTTTTTTGTTGGTAGTGGTGGTGGTGGTTTTTTTGTTTTGGTTGTTTTGGTTTTGGTTTTGTTTTGTTGTTGTTGTTTGTTTGTTTGTTTTTTGGAGACAGGGTTTCTCTGTGTAATAGTTTTAGCTGTCCTGGAACTAGCTCTGTACACCAGGCTGGCCTAGAACTCACAGAGATCCTCCTGCCTCTGCCTCCCGAGTGCTGGAATCAAAGGCATGTGCCACCACCACCTGGCCTTTTCCCAGTTTTAAGAGCAATTTACATTCATAGTTAGTTTTCCCCCCATAAACTGCTCATCTCTTCCAGTTTTTTTTTTATAGAGTTTTGGTCTTTCTATGTGGTTTCATGATCTATATTTATGATCTTGGCTCAGACTCTATAAGAAATAAAGCTTAGATGATAATGATTTATTGAGTGAGTGCAATCCTAAAACAACAAGAGTGAAGGGAAAATAAAAGTAAAGCCAAGAAAGGAGGAAAATATCAAGTTGTCACCTCATCAAGTAGAACAGTGTCATGAGCCAGACGCTGCTCAGTGACCTGAATGTCAAAGGTGGGCAATTGTGGTGAAGGGGTTACAAACAAGACACCCCAAAATGGGCTGGACTGGTGCATTGGTTACTGATGTCCTGCACAAGCTGTCACTGCAGAAAGTGCTAGCCAGTCCTCCTTCCCATGCTTGCCCCAGGCTATAATGATTCCTTTGGGAGAAGTGTCATCTCTGTTCCCAGACCAAACAAACAAACAGAGTTTATTACAAGACTGGGAATGCTGCAGTAATAAACTAGCACACTCATTAAAGTAACTCTTGCTTTCATCAGCTTCATACCCCCCACTACAGCTCTCTTAGTAACCACCCTAGAAATTACTGTCGCTAGATCAGGTCACTCAGCCCCGCAATTTCTTTATAAATTTATTTTTTGTATGAAAAACCTTAGAGCTTTGGATCTTTCCTTTTTTATGAGAATCCCATTGTACATTCTGCCAGACAAACTGCCTTGTCAGTTTGGTTGCTACACCCTGGTGAAGGTTCTACCTAAGATCTGGTATGGATAGAGGCAATGATCAGCCCTATCCATAGTAGGGAGGGGAGGATTTCATTACAGTCTCTGTCAACATGTGTCCCATAGGACAATAGCTTTGTTACCCTTGTGAGATGCATTGCCTTGCTTAGCGGGTGAGGAAGCCAGATCTCATGTCCAGTGGAAATCATCAGTGCAGTTGTGGTCCTCACTTAACCATCACCCTAGTGCAGTGCAAAATGATGATAAAAATACAGATGCACAATGTATAGTTAGTATTACAATATTCATTTGCTGTATTCTAAGTTTCTGACCTCTTCCTAAACCTACTGTTACATACTGGGTCTGAGGTTTGTGAAGTCTCAGAAATGAATCATGCAACTGGAGAGCTAAACTTGATGCTAAGCTACTGTCCACTTCATAGAGGGCAATAGTGGTCAAGTAAAATACAGTTTGAATGTGATTAGTAATACACTCATCTCCTTAGTTTTACCAAGATGCTGTTAATTATGGAGACATCATCCTATCTTGATGTATTATTGTTTAAATTATAGCTTCCTTCCCTGGAAAATGCTGTCAAATACTATGTAGCTTTATGTATGCTATTTTTACTTGGCATGGTCTGTGAGATCCTCAGAGTATTTAGAGGAAAAAAGTCCAGCAAGACAGGAATGAATAGAGAAAAACATATTTAAAGTAAATTGGACTTCCAGAAGAACCTTTGCCCTATAGAATTAACCACTTCCTCAATGGCTGCCCATCCACCCAACCACCCTCACCACCAAAGTAGCTCTTACATTCTTCTGGCATAATCCCCATACAATTTTAATGGCATTTGACTAATTATGGGCCTTCTTTCCTGGCTGGACTATAAATCCTTAAGGGCATAGACTGGAAGAGACTATGTCCCAGTTTAGACTTAGGGCTTTGCCTATAACAGAAAAGTTGCTTAAACTTAAAGCACATTTCTAGATGACTGATATAAAGAGAGACATAGTGAATCAACTCAAATTGCCTTCTTTGAAAGTCTTACCTGATATTGTCACACCTCCACTCAATATCACCATTCTGAGCTCTGGGTCCCCTAGTCCTCGAGTCCCCACTTTCCTATATATTTATCTATCTTCTCCACAAGAGAATGAGCTCTCTGAAGATACAGGCTGTCTTAACCATCTTAAGATCCCCACCACATAATACACACCCAGTAAGCATTTGCTGAGCAAGTGAACGAATGAATGAAAGAAGTGCATTTACAGTGGCAGACTGAGTGAAAAGGTCTCAACATCTTAGGAAGAAACTAATGTGTCTGGTCACTGTGTTCAGAAAAGACAGCCCTCTCTTGTGGGAAAGCTAGCCCCGAACATAGCCTCCCTAACCCCCTGCTGAGTGCCTAACTACAGAGAAAAACATGCTTGTGATAGAAAGTATCCTCTGTGCTCACTGGTACACAATGACCGGGCCCTGAACCTTTGTGGGCTCTGCCTCCTCCTCCTCATTCTCCTTCCCCTTTGGGAACAGTATAAAACCAGGTATAAAACCAGGGCTGCAAGTTAATAAAGCCCACCTGTTCCACCATAAGAAGGACTCCCTGTATTGTTTCAATCCAGACACCCTCCGCAGGACTCGGCATCCAAGCCCTGCTGGCGTGGCAATTGGAGGTCCCGCCAAGATCGGGAATTGGGGAATGGGACTTGGGGAACGCTGGGGGTCGCCCTCGGAAAGTGAGGGTGGATTGGGGAATTAAGACTGGCCAGTATGTGTTTCAACCTCCAGTCCCTAGCCCGAAGCACCAAGATTCTGAAAGTGAGGTCAGTGGACTGGGTCGTCCCATTAGCTGGCAGGGATGTAATGGGGAAGAAAAGATAAAGATTAAAAAAAAAATAGAAAAAGATAAAAAAAAGAAAAGAAAAGAAAAAATGGGAAACACCGCGGGAAAAGCAGAATTGAAATATCAGGTTAAGAAACTTTTAGAGGAACAGGGAACTGCCGTAAAGAATAGGACCCTTGAAGAGTTCTTAAGAAGTATAGAAACATGGAGTCCCTGGTTTATTATCTGCAGCACTCTCAATGTCCCTGAATGGGAACAGGTCCGCTACGACTTACAGAAAGCCCTAAGAAGGAAGGGCCTTGACAAACTCCCCATTGCCACCTTTTCTTTGTGGCGACTGATTTGAGATGCCCTCCTGACAGAGAAGGTCCAGGTGAAACAAGCCCTTGAGGCAACCAAAGATGTCCTGTCCAAGATCCAAGAAACTGAAACAAAAATCTTCCCTCTGTTTGAGGCAGCCTCGAGCTGGTTCTCTGACTCAGAGGATTACGAACCTTCGAAGTCTACTAAAACGAAACTAACCAAGGGAAACATTGTAGATAAATACAAAATAACAGTAGCCATTTAGGATTGAAACTCTTGTACTTGTTTCTCCTTTGTTGTGCCTAGAAAAGTCTTCGGAGGTTTTGAGGTTTTAACTGTCAGTACTGGTTGAATAATTCTTTCTGCCAATTATTTTCTTGCTACTCTACTGCTTATATTTGACATTCAAAAATAACTATCAAGGTGCCTATGATTATTCTTATAGGAACCCTGCTATGGCGGGGGTTTCCCCTGCCTTTGCAAGGATTTTCCTATGTGGGCCTCAGGCCTGCGCTGATGTTAGAGCCTTGATGCTACAAAAAGGGTTGGCTTTAATGGCACAGCCAGTTGGAACCAGACAGATTTTTTTTCGAAACATTAATTCACGTTAACTATACTGCAGGAAAGAACTTCTCCATTAGGAGTCTGGTTTGTGTATTGCTTCCCTTCATGTTTGTTACTTATAATGCCTTGGGAGAAAAGGAGGGTGTTCTTAAATTGTTCTTCCAGGTCATGCTTCCTGAGTAATTGCTGTCCACAGAGGATGACTCCGCCCTGATGGTGAGGATTCCAGCTATGGCCCCAATAATGATGGAGGACCCCCACAATGGACAGGAACTGATTCTATATCGAAAGAAAAGAGATTTTGGAATCACTGCCACAGTCATTGCTGCCATCACCATCTCTGCTATCGCCACCACCACTGCGGGAATTGCCACCTCTCAAAATGCAGCCATGGCTGAGACTGTCAACCTTCTTGCCGGGTGAGTATTGGAGGCACTAGAGACTCAAAATACTTTAAATTCACATATTCAACTGGGACTCTTAAGCCTTACCTTAATCAACAAGCTGTTTTGCTTTGCGAACAGATTGATGTGTTGTGGTTGGTACAGCAGGCCTCCTGCTCACACTTTTATAATCATGCTTGTGTAACTTTGGCTAAGGTGAAAAATGCTTCTATTGAAATTCAAAAGTTAAATCAATATCTGCGAGGACCTTAGAATGACACCTTTGTTAATTACACTAATTGGCTTGCTCACCAAATTGTGGTGATTAATGAAACTGTTGTAAAACCTATATCTGCAGAAGACTGGTGGAATACCATGGCCCAAATTGAGGGCTGGGTGTAATGCTGGGGGGTTGCATTGCCCATGGGAATACTGGGTCTGGTCAGAGTGGCAGTGGCACTGTTCCTTTTTAATCGAGTCCTTCAGGCATTCACCCGCATCGAGCTGGTTCACAGACAGGTGCTTCTTAGCCTTGCTCCAGAAATGGAGTAGGAGGGTTCTTCTGTATTTCTGTGCTTTGATTGGTTAAATAAAAAGGATGCCTGGCCTGTAAGATAGGACACAGCCCTTAGGTGGGCGGAGTAGACAGAACGGAAGGTGGTGAGAGAAAAAGGAAGTGTGCCAGTCGCCATGAGGGCCCCGCCATGAAGCCTCCAGGGTCAGACATGCCGAATGATCCCCGGTAAGATCACCACCTCGTGGTGACACACAGACTTTTATAATGGGTTAGTTTTAGATATGAGAGCTAGCCAAGAAAAGGCTAGAGATAATGGGCAAGGCAGAGTTTAAATGAATACAGTTCTCATGTGGTTATTTCGGACATAAACAAGCAACCAGCAGCTGAGCAGGCCGGCGGCTGGGGGCTGGGAGCTGGGAGCTGGGTGCCAGGAATACAACCCACACCTCCCCTAATTACAACACAGAAATGAGAGAATCTTATGACGGGTAACCTAATGAAGATTCCTCCCCGCCTAAGACAGGATGTTGGGGTTCCTATGATGGGTAAGGGGAGACGAGTCTCTTATGGGACCTAAGACAGGAGCTCTCATAATAAATAAAAAGGGGGGAATTGTAGGAAAGCTAGCCCCAAACATAGCCTCCCTAACCCCTGCTGAGTGCCTAACTACAGAGAAAAACATGTTTGTGATAGAAAGTATCCTCTATGCTCACTGGTACACAATGACCTGGCCCTGAACCTTTGTGGGCTCTGCCTCCTCCTCGTTCTCCTTCCCCTTTGGGTGCTAGGGTATAAAACCAGGACTGCAAGTTAATAAAATGTGCCTGTTCCACCATAAGAAGGACACCCTCTGCACAGGACTCGGCATCCGAGCCATCCTGGTGTGGCACTCTCTTCTCTGAGGAAAAATGAAGGTAAAAAGAGGCCAGGGGGTGGTGGCACATGCTTTTGACCCCAGTACTGGGGAAGCAGAAGCAGGTTGATCTCTCTGAGTTTAAGGCCAGCCTGGTCTACAAAGTGAGTTCCAGGACAGCCAGGGTAGTTACACAGAGAAACTCTGTCTCAAAAAACCAAAACCAAACCAAACAAAACAAAACAACAAAAAAGGTGGGTAATTAGAAAGAAAGAGCATGTGCTGTGAAGATCAATGACCAAAGTTGTGATTCCGACTCTGCCCTTGCTTTGTGCAAGTCCCTTCTCTTTTCTGAGCATCAGTTTCTTGCATCGCAAGTCAGAAATACACAGGAGGGTGAAGGGTGATAGCAATTGGAAGGTCCCACCACAAGACATGGGATGAGGCTGCAGCTGAGTTCTACACTATGATTATTCATAGTTACTGTTATTATTCATAACAACATAGTTATTATGAGGTAGGAAGTAGAGGTTGAAGCACTGTTACATTTATAGTTGAATGACCTTGAAGAAGATAATTTAGACAGAGAATGGTTTGATGACCTTCAGAAATCATGGTGGCAATAGTCATTCATAATGACTGCCAATTCTGTCAGGTATGTCACACACATTTTACATAAAATATTTACAACTAACCATCAGTACTGTTACCCCACTTATCAAGACAGGGAAACTGAACTTTAGAGTGTCTCTGAGTCCAAGGTCACAGAGCTAGCAGTGCTCGAGAAGGCTTCAAAGCTGCCCAACCCATCTGGTTTCTGAGTGCACTTCAGACTTGACACATCTCTTGTTCTGAAGAAATGAGAAACTTGGCCTACTGTGGGAATTAAACTAGATTAAAGCCTTTTAACAACTTAGATTGTAAACTAAGATAGGCTAAGATGTTGATGGATCATGTAAGCCTGTTTGTCGGCTCCTATGAATATCACTCCTACTGTTGCAAACATGTCTTGGCATTTTCAACAAGAAAGCCAGATGTAGTTGTGGATGAGAACCCAGTGCTCGGAGAAAAGTCTTCACCTGAACCACCGCATTCAGCAGTGGAGGTAGAGCTCTACCCACTGAACAGAAGAAGACCTGTGACTACTTGCAAGAGACCCTCAAGATGAGGCCTGTTGACAGTCTCTCCTAGAAGAAGTGACTGAGGGCCATAAGCCCCTCACTTGAGATTCCAGCCATTCCCTCCTGTATTCCCCTCCTTGATGTATGTATTTCTGCCCATCTTTACTAAGTTTCAGAGGGTTCTTTGAGTACACAGAGGGTGAAAGGGAAGGAGAGAAATCTAAACATCAATGGGGTAATCATCCTCCATACTGGGGTGAGAATCCTTTGTGACGTGCTGTTTTGTGGTTACTCTCCTGTAAAAAAAAAAACCCCATCACTGTGCTTCTTTAAATAACTCAGTAAGTTCTTGGTTCACCAAGCTAGACTAGGGTAGGTTTGTTCCTTCACTCTGTCACTGGAGCCCCACCTAGAGTGAGAATACACATATTCATATTTTCCAGGAAAAAGCCTTCAAGGAGAAAGTCCTCTGTGTCGTTGGGAAAGCTGCCTTTTGGAAGACTTCATTAGGCCCGGGTATCACGTAAACAGAGAATTCCGCTGGTTTGCCTTTTCCTAGCCCCTGTCAGCTGTTTACTTTCTCATTCCATACATTCTCAAAACACATGAGAAACGGAGATACCCCCAGGCACCACTGGCCAGAGCATCATCCTGCTGCAGCCCCTTTCACCCTTGCTCCTAGTGTACAAGCTCATCTTAGTCATGGATTCTTTTTCTACTATACCAAAATTTAGAAGCTGATTCTGAATTCCTGTGCAATGCTTGCTGATGCTGCGGCTGTCTTCGACTCCAGCCAGAGGCCCCTGAATGTGCTCTGACCACCAGTGTGCCCTAGACTGAGGGCTCACTTGACACAGCAGAGCTAGCAGCATCACTTCCTGGCATCGACATGATACAGCCTTGTTATTCAGGAGGAGGTGGTAGAACAGGAAAGACTTCTCTAAAATTTCTCCTTTTGTATACATGCCTCCCCTGCAGAGAGTCTGGGCAGAAATAAACATAACTTTCCCTGTGTGTCTCCATCACAGGAGGAGCATATGGTTGGATGCCACTGGCTTCTCTGAAAGCCTTTCCAAAGAACACAATCTTGTTACTCAGCAAATATTTACCGAGCAACATGGAAGGAGGAAGAGCATTCCAGGGAGAGGCCAGTGAAAGGGAAGAGACTGAATAAACTACAGAGGGCTAAAACAACAAGGCTGTGTAAGGGGCACAGTGAGGAGGGAAACTCAAAAGAGAAGGGAGCAACTAGGTCCAGGTCTGGATGCCCGGGAAAGGACTTAGAGCTTCTTTAACAGGTAAGAGGGACTCCATAAAGATTCAGAACAAGTAGAGGACTTGCTGACAATGATCAGTAGAATTAAATGGGACCAAGGTAGAGAATGATAATATAAAAACAGCTATCTAAAGCTAAGTACTTACTTTGCACCAGCAGACTATTAAGGACTTGACATAGATTGTCTTGTTAATAAAAGTAACAGTGAGTTCCGAGACAGCTAGAGCTGTTACACAGAGAAACCCTATCTTGAAAAACAAAAACAAAACAAAAAAGAAGTAATAGTGCACGTACGACACAGTGCTGGCCCAGGTGTCTTCAGTCCTCACAGCCATCTCCTGAGTTGTGTTACTGCCTCAATTTGGCAGGTGAGGCCTGCAGTTGAGAGATATCCTCAAGGTCAGGTGGCTACAAGGGCAGAGCTGTGACTTAATTTCAAGCTATTCTGATTCCAGATCTGACTTTGAAGGAGATGTTAGGAAACAATCAATCGCAGGATTCTGACAAGTGGTGATGAGCTATGGAGGGGGCAAGAGAGACAGAGAAGGGAAAACAGACATGCAACTCAGTTATGGGCACATAATGGACACGTCATGGCAACTGATAAAACTGTAAATAGTGATCAAAGATGAGTAAGGTTTGGAACATAGGTAGCTAACAGAAATAAATATGTATACTAAAACTCAAGAACACAGGAAGAGCTGGGCAGTGGTGGCACACGCCTTTAATCCCAGCACTCAGGAGGTAAAGGCAGGTGGATCTCTGTGCGTTTGAGAACAGCCTGGTCTACAAAGCGAGTTCCAGGACAGCCAGGACTACACAGGAACCCTGTCTTGGAAAAACAACAGCAACACTGACAACAACAAAGAAGAACACAGGAAATCAGGTAAGTGCTGTGGCTGGTTTGAGATTTCCTCCAAGGTGCATAATTTGGGTGTCCATTCCCCCAAGTGCACTATTCTGGGATGCTGTGGAACCTGAGAAAGGAGGGTATGACTAGCTGAAATACATCAATAGGAATGAGTCTTTGAAGGTTATACCTGATCCCCAATTCCTAATTTTCTGTGCTCTCTAGCTAGCAATGATATGAACAGCCTCTGCCACATGTTCCTGCTGCCATGCCTTCCTCACCACAGTCTGAAGCCCTCTAAAACCATAAGCTAAAAGAAATCCTAACTTAAAATGCTTCTGCCAGGTGTTACAGCCACATTAATGCAAAAGCAACTGATACAGTAAGTTAAAGGATCCCAAATATGTTGGATTTGGCATAATAGTGGCATAAATGAGAAGAGGTATCCTGCAAACATTTGAAAAAAATCACCTTGTTCCTTATATCTGTTTCTCATTTACCATCTCCTTATTTATCTATTTTAAAATTTTAAAAATATGAAAAAATTAAATTGTTTTGATTAGCAATTTGTTTCCAGTGTGTAAGGAGCTGTGAAGTCATCACTTCATCTCAGCAAGTAAAACTCTCAACAAACTGAACAATCAGCAAGCATTCTTGGGTCCCTTAAAGCAATGGGGGTCACAGGGAGAACTATGCCACACACATCGAAAATGTAGATACAGAGAATTACAATTTCTCACAGAAACTGCAAAAGAAAGCTGGCCAGGAAGCAGGGTGAGAAAGCCTAGACTATAACTGAGGACTTGTTAGCACAAGTGTAGAGCCAGCTTGAGCACTGAAGACTGCAATAAGTCCTGGGCGATGGAGCAGAGTAGGGAAATCTTCATTAGTTAGTCCAGGAACTCTTCTAGCTTCCCTCAAGGACTCTAGAGCAGTGGTTCTCAACTTGCTGGTCAGTATACCCCTTTGGGGATCAAATGACCCTTTCACGGGGATTGCCTAAGACCATCAGAAAATATAGATATTTACATTACAATCATAACAGGAGCAAAATTACAGTTATGAAGTAGTGATTAAAATCATTTTATGGTTGGGGTCACCACAACTTGAGGAACTGTATTAAAGGGTCACAGCATTAAGAAGGTTGAGAACCACTGCCCTAGAGGAAAAAGAAATCTGACACTTCTAGGGAAGAGCAGCCTTGAAATACCAAGGCCAGAACGTCATGTTTAAGGACTGCCCTCAAGGGAGCTATTTTTCCAGTGTCTCACCTAAAGAAGTTTTAGCAGTGTCCAATAACATGGATAAGGGAGACACTCAGCTACAGCCATCCTGTCTCCCAGTGAGGACTAATAAGCAATGTATGATCATAGCTCAGAGACAAGATTGCTACTGAATATTTGCTGCCAATATGTACACATCTGCACACATGAATGGCCTCTTTCCCAGAGTTCCTTTCAAAACCAGTACATCCCATCTGAGACAGAAAAGGAAATGAAGCCAGGTGATGGTGGCGCACACCTTTAATCCCAACTCGGGAGGCAGAGGCAGGCAGATCTCTGTGAGTTCGAGGCCAACCTGATCTACAAGAAAAGGGAATGAATAGTAATGAAGAACTAAACATCAATAGTAACAAAAGATACACCTAGTATATTTAAACTTCAGAAAGTTTAAAAAAAACATGAAAGTCAGAGGATAAAGAGCCTTATCTATTCAGGAGCAAAGATGGGAATTATTATATTGAATTTTTCTAAAGTCACGCAAATGAGAAGAAAGTAGAGTGAAATATTTAATATGTTGAAAGGGAGAGAAAAAAAATAGTCTAGAATTCTGGGAAAGGGGCCTTCCAAAGTGAAGAAAAGCGGGCATATTCCTGGAGACCCAGCTACAGAAGGCTAAGGCAGGTGAAGGATAACTTGAGTCCAGGAGTATGAGACCAGCCTGGGCAACATTCAAGATTCCATTTCTTAAAAAAGGGTGAAGACGAAATAAAGATTTCTCAGACGAACAAATATTGAGGAAATTTTTTGACTGCCTTGCATGAATTGTTAAAAGATCTTCAGAGACAAGAAAAGGGCAGAGTCCACAGACAGACCTGCTAGAGAATGAAAGAACATCAGAGAAGGATCCTCGGTGTGTATGATTAAAGTGTGTAATTGAAGTAATTAAGGTGAATGTGATTTTAAAATGTTTTTTAAAAGGTAATCGATACAAGAAAAGAGAAAATTTAGGGGGACAAGGCCTAGGAATATAGTTCAGTTGATAGTGTGCCTACCTAGCATGCCCGAGACTTTGGGTTCAATTATTGGCACCACATCAACCAGGTATAGTAGGACAAACCTGTAATCCCATCATCTGGGAGGTAGCAGTAGGAGGATCAGAAGTTCAAGGTCATCTGAGACAACACAGAGTTCAAACAAGGTCATGAGGGTAAAACTTCCATAATGATTAGCATCCTTATAAGAAGAGGCACCAGAGCTTTCTCCACCATGTGAGCTATTGCAAGAAGGAAAGCAATTGAAAGCCAGGAATAAGATCCTCAGGAGAGCCCATGAATTCTAGCATCCTGACCTCGAACCTCCCAGTCTGAGACAACAGCAGTCTGAGGATTCATAGGGACAGGATCACCCCTTCGGTCTGAGCACTGGTACAGAATTTGTAGAGACAGGATCACCACTTTGGTCTGAGCATTGGTAAAGGTAAGAAGTCTCTCTGATGGCTGGCTGCTCTGCTTCTCTGATCTTCAGCATTAACCCCTATATCTGACTCTTGGTTTTTATTATTAAAAACAATTAGAATAATTAGAATTTGTGCTACAATGGACCAATTACTAGGAAAACAGTCTTTCATAACTCATACAGAAAGAAAAAGAAAAAATTGAATAAGTCTGTCTATGAAAGAAATTAAATCAATAACATTGCAAAACAGAAAACCTCAGGCCCATATAGTAAATACTACAAACATTTCAAGGGACAAAATTCATGAAATCTCTACAATCCCTTTTAGAAGACAAAAGTGAAGAAAATGTTCTTACCGCCTCCTATAAAACCAGCACACTCTGATGCCCAAAGCAAAGACATAACAAGAAAAGAAAGCACAAATCAAAACATCCCCACAGATATAAAAATCCTCCACAAAATTATAGATAAGCTGAATTCTAAAGTGCATTAAAAGAATTATGCAGCTGGGTGGTGGTGGCACACACCTTTAATTCCAGCACTCGGGAGGCAGAGGCAGGTGGATCTCTGTGAGTTTGAGACCAACCTGGTCTAGTTACAGGACAGGCTCCAAAAGCTACAGAGAAACCCTGTCTGAAAAAAAACAGAAAAGAAAAAAAACAAAAACAAAAAAGAATTATGCACCACAGTGAAGTGGGACACAGAAGTACACACTGGCTCAACATACGAAGTTAACATACTGATTCAAAAAGGGGCTGATGTGACCCATTACATAAGTAGGCTAAATAATAAAAATTATATCAATATTTGTAGGCAAAATTCAACACTTATTTATTCTTGATAAAATTTGATCATAAAGGGAACTTTCTCAGCTTGGTGGAGAATGAATGTTTACAAAAACCTTAGAGTTAACCTCATAATTAAGGAGGAGCTAGCTTTCACTAAAATGAGACACAAATTAGGATGTCCTCTCTCATTCTTTTTCAACATTATACTGCAAGTGCTAGCTAATAAAAAAAAGACAAAAAAAGCAAAAGGTATTTATATTAGGAAGGAGAAAGGGGAACTGTCTCTGCTCACAGATGGTACAATTGTGTACAAATTATAAAAGGATCAAAAACAGAGACAAAGACTTGGAAGTAGGAAGTCGTTATGGCAAAGCCGCAGAATACAAGGTTTTGTATAGGATGGCAGCCCTTCCATACACAAGCAAGAAAAAGTGCACATGAAATGCAGAAAATCCCATTTCCTCTTCTGTTAGAATGAAATACTTTGGTACAAATCTAATAAAATATGTGCTAGATCTAAGTGAGGAAAACTACAAAGCCCATATGAAATAAAGTACTTAATACAAGTGATGTTTGGGCAAAAGACAGAAATTTTTCAGGGCAAGGAATGTGCTCTGTATAATACTGCCATGGTATATACATGTCAGCATGCACTTTTGAAAACCCATAGACAACACCAAAAGTGAGTCCTGATTTGAGCTGTAGGTCTAAAACAACAGTGTACGCTAATGGGGGTTCACTGTACTAGTTACTCTTTTCATTCCTGTGGCAGAAATATCTGGGAGAACAGAAATGCCTTACAAGAGAAGAGACTCATTTTAACATGGTTTCAGAGGGCTAGAGGAGCATGTGAGAGTACCACCTCACCTTATGGGGCAAGCAGAGAGATAGAAACAGTCAAGAGTGCACCTAAGGGCTCCCCGCTCCCAGTGACATATTTCTTCTAGTTAGGGCTTACTTCCTAACATTTCCAGAACATTACAAAATGGGTCGACCAGTTAGTGGTAAGCCCCAACACATGAACTTGTGGGGGACATTTTATATTCAAAACAAAACACTTAACAACTGGAACAAATGTACCACGCTGGTGGGTCATAATTGAAGACCCACCATATGGGAGGGCAGTGGCTTTGTAAGAAATCTCCTTGTCTCCTCCAGTTGCTCCCCACACACCCCACCAATGTGGGAGTTGGTTCTCTCCTTCCTCCATGTGGGTTTGGAGGGGTAAACTCAGGTTGACAAGCATGGCAGCAAGTGGTCTTACCCACTGAGCCACCTCACCTGCTCCTGTTCCATTATTCTATAACCCAAAAGTTGCTCTGAAAATGAATCTTTTTAAATTTAGCATTAAGCTGAATTGATGTGCATGTGAATAATTATGAAATTTGTGTAACCAACATCATATTCACTATATAGGACATTACCGTCACTCCCGGGATTTCTTCACACCTTCCCTTTGCAATTAGATATCTCTAACACTTGACAGAAATGGATATGTTCTCTATCACTGGAGAATGTCATATCACTAGAATCAGACATTATGCAACTTTTAAGACTGGCTTCATGTGCTCAGCTTAATTCCTTTGGGGGTACATCAAAGTTGTTTCATGTTTCAATGGTTTATTCCTCTTTAATGCATGGATAAACCAATTTGTTTATCCATTACTTAGTGAGGAATATTTGGATTGTATCAGTTTGGGCAATTATGAATAGATCTGTTATGTTCTTGTACAGGTTTTTGTATGAATATAAATTTTCATTTATCTGGGACAGTTACCTGTAAATGCAATTGCTAGGTTATATTATGTTTTGTTTAATAAAAAGCTACCCAGTGTTTCCAGTAGCTGAGCCATGTTTGCATTCTCACCAGTGTGTTATGAGGTTTTAGATATGAGTACATGTTTGTCATCGTCTGGCATTTTATTTTAGTCATTCTAATATTTGTGTCATTATCTCATCGAGGTCTTAGTTTGTATTTTCCTAATGACTAATGATGCTGAACATTTTTGTTTTCATATCCTCTTTAGTAAAATGTCTGCTTATTTCTGAGTCAGTTTTGACGGGATTGTTTGTTTTCCTACTGTCTAATTTTAAGAATTCTTCATATATTCTTTTTATTAAAGATGTATCTATTTGTATGTATGTGTGTGCGTTCATGTGCATCACATGTTAGCAGGAGCCTGCGGGGGCCAGAGAAGGGTTTCAAATCCCTAGAATTGGAGTTACAGGTTGTTGTAAGCTGCCATTTGGGTGATGGGAACCAAACTCAGATCATCTGTAAAAGCAGTGCTCTTATCTTTGGCCTGGTTGGTAGATTTGAGTGTGGGGGTGGCATTAAAATAGACAGAAAACAACTATTCTCAATCTTATATGCATCTGCATATATTTTAGGTTGGGTCTTTTAAAGGGTTTTGATTGAAACCACTGTAATGGTTTGAATAAGAATGGCCCTCATAGACTCATATATCTGAATGTTTAGTCATCAGGGAGTGGCACTATTTGAGAAGGATTAGGAGGTACAGCCTTGTTGGAGTACGTATGGCCTTATAGGAAGAAATGTGTCACTGCAGATGGGCTTTCAGGCTTCTAATGCCCATGCCAGGCCCAGTTCTCTCTCCTCCAGAGGCTTTCAGATCAGGGTGTAGCTCTCAGCTATTGCTCCAGTGCCCATGAGTGCAGCCACGCTCCTGCCATAATGACAATGGACTGAACCTCCGAAACTGTAAGCCAGCCCCCAATCAAATGCTTTCTTTTATAAGAACTGCCTTCCTCATGATTATCTTCACAATAATAGAACAGTGACTAATAGAACAAAGTTCAATTTAGTTAGCAATTTGGAGAATAATCTGTTGAGTCTTCAAATCTCCAGCATGATATTTGGATCTTATATGATTTTTTTTTCTGTAAATGTTTTGTAGTTTTTAGCATGTAGTTCTCGGACTTATTTTAGAATGTGAAAATATTGCATTACTTGCTATTTTAAACGACACTACTTTTTGACTTTTACTTTCCAGCTTTTATTGCTAATACATAAAAAAATATGATTGATGACAAGGATTCTGCAAATATCTCAGATTGTTTAGTTCCTGGAGTCTGGGCTGGCCACATTTGCTGGCCTGTGAACTGGATATGGCTTTATAGTTTGCTTCTGAATCTAAAACACAAGATGGAGGTATACATTCTCCATGGAAAAAGACTTTTGTCCTCTGCCTTTTTGCTGACTGTAAAAACTAGTCTCCCCAGACGACACTTGTTCCAATGATTGATGCAACGCAACAGATGCTTACATTTTCCCACAGCTTCGTTATCAATCTGCTCTTCTTCTGCTTTGCTGCCACACCTATGATAAAATATACAAACCAAGACAGCCAAGACTACCAGGCAGCTCACAACTGTGTAGTGTTCCAGGTCCAGACATACCTGTTTCCTTTTTCTCCATAAAAATACAAAGTGCAGTCTGGCATGTGGCATAGGCTAGTAATCCCAATACCCAAAAGACTGAGGCAGGATTGCCATGAGTTTAAGGCAAGCCTATACTATACAAAGAGGCCTCATCTCAAAACCTAACTCAAACAAACAAACAAAAAAATCAAACAAACAAAAAAAAATCGCTGCTACCACCACCACCACCACAAAACAAACAAAGCAAACATAGATACAACCTATCTATCTATGTTTGTTCTGAGGTCGGTCCCTTCAGGGTAAGGCTGCCCCAAGCAGTCAGCTGAGGCAGAGGAAAGCAGAGAAAGGAGAACCCTCCACAAGGAAGCCCTGGACAGAAAGTTAGTTGTTTACTTGTCCCACTGTAGAGTACTACTGCTTATTTAATAGAGCGGGAGATAAACAAATAAGTTAAAATTTACGTAGAACTTTCTCCTTACCAAAAAAGAGGTCAGGCACACTCATTGCAGAAATTTCTAGAATATGGAAAAAAGCAAAAGTGAGAAAAATGTGTGACCTATAACCTCATCAGAGGAGACAAGCATTTTTATTTTTACCTTTTAGCTCTCGATTTTCCTTTATATAAACATGTAATTTTATGTTTGCTCAAAAGTAGGCTATACTGTGATGCTGTTTTAAAAGTTAATTTTTTTCAGGTAGTAAAATTATCACACATGTCATTAATTACCCTTCTATGTGGCTGCACAGTGTCACCTGTCACAAATTTTTCTTTTGCTTTTGGAAGTGTAACAGAGTGGTTAATTACACACTAACCGCAATAGAGAAACCAGATTGGGAAATCAACCATATCTAGCTTTCTTGGCTGTGGACTCTTCAGAAAGGAATGTGAGGTATTTTCTCCACATCCTCCCGAGAGGCCAGGACTCACATCTGGTAGGTTATAAAGGTGGAGAGGTGGCTTTTTATTTGGGAGGTTAGTTTATCTATGGTAGTAGCTTCTAGCACCTCAGGAGAGGGGCAGAGATCACAAGTGACCAAGGATAGTGGACACTGAGACCCAGACAGGTCCTCTTTCCCTCCCTAAACCTGGTATGCAGAACCTGGTATGCAGATGGCTAAGAGGAATGGGAAGAAAGGCTTTGAAGTGGCTAAGGGCACACACGGTGAGTGGGCAGCTCAGCAGCCTACCTGGTGGAGCAGTGCCCACAAAAAGGAAAGGCCAGTATCCCACAGGTAGCCATGGAACAGTCATTAACTGCCTAAGCCCCTTCAAATGAGGACCATCTGTCCAGTTAGTCTTTAATTCGCCTGCTTAGGGATTTCACTTTAGTTTATGTTTTAAAAACATCAAATGGGTCATGGGGAAGATCCCTTAATAATTCTATTAGACGTCTAACTAACTGTGAATCTGGTTTGGAACTAGATTTAAATAAATTTCAAGAAAATAAAGAATATGATCCTTTCTTTCCTGCCAACTGTCACGAAGCTATTTATTTCTTGCTGCATGCCACGCCATGACGAACACTCCCATTGGATGTTCACCTATGATCACTGGCTTCTTGGCCCCTAAGGAGTGGCAAGGTCTGTTGGCTCAGCCAACCTTGTAGCCTTAGGCCCTGGACTATGAAAGCTGAACTGGGCCAAGGCAGAAATGGCAAGATAATCTGAGTCTGGCCCTACCTCCCTCTCAGACTTGCTTTGTAGCTCAGAGAAAGTTTCTTCACCCATCCCCCCATCCCTCCATTTTTCTGATCTGCAAAGCTCTGCAAACTGAAAGGTCTTTGCCACTTTGCGGTACGCATTCTACATAAAACCTGGACAGACACACATCCACAAAAGGGATAAGCAGCTTGGAGTCTCCCACGTGTTCCAGTCAAAGCAGACACTATTGACCTGTTCCTAGACAAATAATGAAGTTGACACTTGTGTAGATCTGGCACTCCCCTTGCTATTCCTTCCATTAAGCGTGGGTATGCCTCACTGCCTTTTCAAGTCCTAGTCATCCTTGAAGATTCAACTCAATGACTCCCTTTCACAGGGCCGCCATTACTTCTCCCATGGGAATCCATCTTTCTTTCCTCTTTAGTGGGCATCTAATACCAGTGAACAGTCATCTGGGCACATTTTGCAAGCTCCCTGAAGGCAGGAGCTGTGCTTCACTTATCTGTGAGTTCACCCACAGGACTCAGCTCAAGATTCTGGGAGTTATTATCAGCCAAATGTTTGTGGAACTAAAATTGGGACCTAGGCTTAGGTTTGGATGCAGTTCCAAGCTATTTCAGGCCCCAGAATGGGTGGGGTAATAAAGGAAATGCTGGGACTGGGAGATAAGAGTTCTGAACGTGAATGTGACCTGGGCTTCAGTGCCTGGAACAGCCCCTAGCAGCTTAGTTCTTCCTTGTCTAGCCCCTACAGGAACAAGGAAACACTGTCCTCAGGACTCTCTTCAAGATGACTCTTGGGCCTTTTAGAGACCTTACTTCGCCCATCCCTTCCCTATGACCCAACAAATAAGTCAAAGTCCTAAGCATGTCTGTCAAAAATGGTTGGAGGGATTTTGGGGAAAGGCCAGTGTCCAGGCTCCTGGTCTCTGGCTTGAGCTACATACTTGCTCTTAGCCCAAAATGTTGTTGACCCTTTGTCGGGACTCTGGAGTGTGAAAGTGGCATGAGCTCATGCTGGAGGTCTGGGAGCTCTGTTCTCACCACTGCAGAATGGGACAAATTATGAGGGTGGGGATGAGGGAGGTTAACTCTCCTCCCTGAGAAGAGACCAGGCTTGCATGGGTGTGCTGGAGCCTGCGACTGCTCAAAAGCCGCGCAGGCAGAGCTTCTGGTCATATGGCCTGGAGAGGATTATCACCTTCAGGGCAAGGAGGACTGAAGGCTAATCCTGGAAATCTGGACTGGCACAATGAGAGTTAGGAGGGTGAACAGTTAACAGTTTGTTGAAAAACAGGGAGAGTCCCTCCTCTAGGGGCCCAGTTGGCTGCAAAGCCAGGAGCAGAGGCTCCAAGGGTGATGCAATGGGGCCCGCCCTGTACACCAGAGAGGGTGAGGAAGGCTGACTCCCACCTAGCAGCAGCCTCCACACCACCAGCTCATGACCACTCTCTCCTACCAAACCAGCCACAGGGTAGGTAGGAACTTGTATGTAAAAAAAGACCCTGTCTGCTTGAGCTGTGGGAAACTGCAGCTTCTGGCTGCCTTATTCCATCCAGCCTCTGAGCCTTTCCAGTCAAGTAAACCTTTCCACCAGCCCTCATGTGTTCTGGAGTATATCCATCAGGGTACCTAACTGGTCTAGCCAGTCACTCTCTATTTTGACTCCAAGACTACGTTCAGTCTTTGGGACAGGTGCAGGCAGAGGGTGGAGGTGTCAGGATTCTGGGAGGTACAGTCTCTGACCTTGGCAAATTGGCTCTTCCACCCTGTTAGCCCACTTACCACCATCCTGGCAGAGGGTATATCCTAGATAGAAACCCCCAGAAGCTTCTTAAAAAACAACTCATACCAGCTTCAAGGATGGGCAAGCATCTTTGAATTCTTGAGTTAGACTGTTGTTCCCTTCCCACCTTTGAAAATGACACCGTCTCCTCAGAAATACTTCTTAGCATGGGGCTCAAAGAAAGACAGGAGAATCAGACCTCTCTAAAATATATTTGGTGACCCAGATTTTCTGACAAAGTTGTGATCTTAACTCTATGCCTCATGAGGACAGGGCTGTGGCTGATCTGTTTTCTATGGGATCCCTAACACATCTCCTGTCATAAGCCAAGGTTATTAAAGTGACTTACCAGGGCAGAGGCTGAAGTCCAAGGCCAGTTTCAAAATTTCTGCTATTATGGTAAACTCAAAACACACATACACACACACACACAGAGAGAGGGGGGGGGGAATTTGCATTGGACTTCTGTCAGCAGTTCCTTTTTAAAACCTCCAGTTTTTTTGCTGGGACTTACATCTTAGTAACTTATACTTATGTGAATTACTTTTTGCAACTTCTTCCAAGCTCCCTTGTATTTGTTATCTGATTGGATTAAGTCATCACAAGCCCTAGATGGAGAGCTATTTCTTGTTTTGCATGGGAAACAGATCCAGAAAGATCTAAGATCATTGTGACCATGTTGTAAGCACAGTCTGAGCCTTCATCTTCAACCACCCAGAACCCTGACACACACACGCATTCTCTCTCTCTCTCTCTCTCTCTCTCTCTCTCTCTCTCTCTCTCTCTCTCTCTCACACACACACACACACACACACACACACACACACACGGAGAAAGAGAGACAGAGAGAGTCAGACAGACAGCCATCAGAAGCTCTCATGTTCCCAGCACAGAATCTCAGAAGCCCTAAGGCAAAAGGTACTTGATCCAGCACCTTTGGATCAACTATCATTGTTGACAAGAACAACTGCCCCTGCCACTTACATTTTGTTCCCTTTCTCTGTGCTGTGACCCAACTTCGACTGTTTTGTTTGAAAGCCAATCACACCCACTTCTATTCCTCACTCCCAAACATGAAATTCAACTGCAGTGAACTGAAAGTGACTCAAAATGCCCAATAACAGGGAAAAACAGTTAAACTCATGAGGTAAATGATGAAAAGATTGGGCAACATAAGCAATGACAAGTATGTAAGCCATCCCTGTGCATGGTAAGATTTTTGGAATACTGTGAATGGAACAGAGCAGAAGCTACAATGGCAGGCACCTACCAATCACGTCTGTACAAATGAGCATCTGCAAATTAATAAGAAGCGACCGAGAAAGATGAATGAAAGATTTTTCTCTTTGTAGGTTTTCCCTATGGTGCTCAAATAATAACTATTAATAATTTCCTAATGCATGTGGCAACTATGATTATCATACTAAGCAGAGAGGGTGCTGTCAGGGAGGAAGAATTCCTGCTAGAGTTGCTGAAGGGCCCTTCCCGTGGTGATCTAGAGCTCTGCTCTAAGGAGACCCTCCATATCAATAACCATGCCAATGGTGCCTCCATGTCCAACACAGAAAAAGAGTGGGTGCAGGAAGGGTTTCTAGTATTACCCACATCACTACAATTATGAGGCACTTAAAGTGAGGCCTAGCTGACAAGAGGTAAAAGGCCTACAGAACAACTATAGACTTTCTTGGGTACAGTGCCAGGCTATCTGGGAGTACAGAGGCAAAAACTAGGCTTCCCTGAGACGCAGGAACAGTGCTCTCCACAACACATTAAACTCAAAGTGTTTCAAGCTGATCCCGTATCTCATCAGCCTCTCTGTGAAGGAGTATTGTCTTCCCCTTGTTCTCCAAATCGGTGGTTAACACCAGTACTCACCCACGGTCCACAAGGCTCTATCAGATCTGTCTCCAGCTTCAGCTTTTGCTCTGTGCTACTCTAGCTTATGTCCTAAACACGCCAAAATAGTCGCAGTTCCCATGGCATGCCAAGCTGTTTCAATTGTCCCGTCTTTCCTAAGACTGTGGCTTCAGCCTGGGCTTTCTCAACCTTATCCCACTGTCTACTGTCAAGACAGCACATGTAGCATCTCCATCTGAAAAGCCCCACAGCACCTGTTCCCAGCCAGAGGCTAGTATCTCATCTTATTAGTCTCTCAAGACACAGCTAGCACTGTTCCTAGTACATCTTCAACACTCAGGACAGTCATGGAACTTAACCCTAGTGTTACAGTCTGAGAACTGCATCAGTGGGCAATGTCAACACTATTTGAACACCATACAGTATACATTCGTGGATTGTAGTCATATAGCCCAATATATGCTATATAGTACAACCATTGTATCTGGCTCTATAAAATATTATTGTGCTGAATATATCAGGTAGCTATAGTACAATGGTCAGTACTTAAAAACTTAAACATATCAAAAAGGTATGTTTATATCAGTACCACCATGAACATTTGAGAAATACGTAGTGCTAAAAACACTATAATAGCTGCTTTGTCACAAGATTATAGGAATGTTTCAATGCCATTGTGATCTTGGTTTGTTTTTGGTTTTTGTCTTGGTTTATTTTCTATTGCTGTAATAAAAAAAAACATGACCAAAAAGAAAGTTGGGGAGGGAAGAATTTCAGCTTACACGTCCTGATCACAGTCTATTATAAAACAACTCAAGACAGGAACCTAGAGGCAGGAACTGAAGCAGAGGCTATGGACTACCATTGGTAACTGGCTTGCTCTCCATTACTTGCTCAACTAGCACTCTTAGACCGCCCAGGACCTCCTGCTTAGTTGTGTGGCTGTCTTCATTGGACTAGGCCCTCCCACATCATCCATTAGTCAGGAAAATGCCCCACGGACATGCCTATAGGCAATCTGATGGAGGCATTTACTCAGTTGAGGTTCCTCTCCCAGATAACTCCAGCTTGTTTCAAGTTGACAAAAATCTAACCAGAAGAGGTTTGTTGTTATTGTTGAGATGGGGGGTGTCCCAGGCTAGCCTCAAAGTCACTCTGTAGTCTTGAACTCATGGTGATCCTCCTGCCTCACCTTCCTGACTGCTTGAACTACAGGTGTGTGCTACATGTGCTCCATAATAATTTTATGGAACCACTGTTGTATAGTGTCTGGCATTGGCTGAATCACCATGCCCTGTATGACTATGTTTTATGAAAAGAAGAATGCCATGAATTTTGGGGTAAACTAACTATTAGATTAATCATGTGGAAAACTGCAATGCTATTGCACTTTAAGATGATCTTCTGATGGACCGTTGTCCTCCAGCCACCCCTAGGGCAGGGTCTCCTCTGGTCTCCAAATCTTTTGAAAACTTCCTACCACTGCATACAGCAAGTAGCATTATCCTTAGGTCCCTCTTCTTCTCAAACACTGGCCTAGGGCTATTTCTCTAGTCCGTGTGCCTTGTGATGTTTTGAGGAGTTAACTTGCTTGCTGACCAGGTAGTGCCAGGAAGTGAGGGAGGAAAGACGAGCTATTTCTTGGCATTCAGAAGGGGCAGTCTCTTCCACTGAACCGTGTGAGGCTATCTTGGGGTTGGGCCCGAGGTAGGCAGCTTTCATGGTTCTCACGGATGTTATGTTGCCACACTCCCCGGCTGGGCGAGCATTTTGACCTCCAGCTTACACCTTGGGGTATGGCAGTCACCAATACCTTCCACAGTGGCTAGTTTTCAGGAATGCCCAGACTTTGGGCTGGAATGACCCGCAGAGACCTACTGCCTCTCCAGCATCAGAGGGGTGCCCTTCCCACCGTTAGACCAAGCATCCTTGCTCATGCCCCCTAAGGCCAAATCATCAACCTCCCTTCAAGTCAGGTGCTTGGGTAAGGGTGATCACGTGCTGGTCTCCATCTTGGCCCACTCAATAAAGTTCTACTCCCTCTAGGTCTGGTCCTGCCTTCTAGCACCAGCCCTGGCCCTGTGAACCTGGAGCTAAGACAATGCTCTGACTCCTGGAACAGTAGAGAGGTACTCTTCAATCTCAAGGAAGCTCATGGCCTGGAGGCTAAAATGCACAGAGAAAGTGCAAAAGACTTAGACAACAAACATTTTTAAAAAATCAAATCCAAAATATAGATACACAAGTGCTTGTTAAAAATAATTTGTCTCAAGACATGTATTTTTCTATTCAAGGGACTCAGAGTTTCATAACTTATTTCTAAAGACTCTGCAGAATCCAAGGGCTCTGATAACAGTTTAGACAACCCCCCACCCAAAAAATGAATGCTTCTCTGAGTGGGCCAGGTGTGGTTCCAGGCCCCAGCTATAAGGAGAAAGGGGCCTACCTGGCCTGTGTGGATGTGGCTAGTGTTCTGATTTTATCTCTCTGCCCGATGGCCATAGAAGTCTCCAATAGAGAAGTCTGAACACTCAGAAGAAATGAGATAATCCTAACTTTTTAAGACATAGGGGTCCTTTCAGGCACTTCAATGATCCTCTTCTAACGTCCACATGGCTAAGAGTCTGAGTAGTTAGGACACAGGCTTCTCAGATGAATAATTCAGTGGTTCCAAAAGGTATTTCACACCTTTCCCAGCCCTGAACATAAACCAGTGTCGGGGGGAGGAATGCTGTCTTTTCAGATCACAGCTTTTTTCTTGATAGAGTTGATTCTTTAAAAAACTGGTAAGACCAGGCCTAAATGGCACAGGGTAAGAGTTCAAGGCCAGCCTGAGCATCAGAGTGAACCTCTGTCACAAACCAACCAACCAACCTAGTGAGGTGCTGGATATATAAAAAAGTAGACATGGAGAGGAATCTAGGGGAAAGGTCCCAGGAAGACTTATTCTTAGCACAGTAGAGAAGAGCCTGGCTTCTCAGAGTCCACAGAAGAGAGAAGGGAGTCACAGGAGGCAGCTAGATGTGTAGCGGAAGAGAGTTTTGTGGGAACTTGTGGCCATTGAGAAATCCCAAGGTGGTAAGATGGCCAAAATAACTTTTCGAAACATTTCAGAAATGTGATTGAAGACTGTTTGCTATGTGATGTAACCTCTCCCCTGTGACCCACAAACCTTCACCAAAAGTTCTGCTCCATGTTATAGCCTCATTTTTGTGGTTTAGGGGTGGGAGTTGGAAAGAGAACGGGCTGATGTGACAGCAAGAGCTAAAGAAACAGTCATAAGACTGGAACGGTGAATAAAATTTCAGATTAGGCAGCGAACTAGAGCCAGAGGTGACCATGAAAACCTAAGTACCCTCAGCAATTCACAGACATCCTGGGGACAACATTGTACTTTCCACAGGACATAGGAATTGGAGCCAATGTCATTTGAATGATCTGCAAAGGACAAACTATCTCAGCTGACGCCAGCGTCCAAACAAGGTTTCCCTTCCCAAATGATCGAATTCTTGGAAAACATAAATGTGCCACATGCACCTCTGCCACCCAGGGCCCCACACGGGGACTGTCCACATTAGAGCTGTGTACGGAAACTGTGAGAGCACTTCATGACACTCTACATGCTCACCACGAGTGGAGTTGGCAGGGAGAGGCTAATGCCTAGAGAGCACGCAGCGGGAGGGTCAATTTGGCCTGAGCTTTTTCTCTATCTGCCCTTAGTTCCCTACCCTCAGATCCATCAACCCTATCTTTAATGACCTCTTCACATCAGCACTGCAGCCAGAAGGTCTTGTAAACAGACAAGGCCCAAGAGGAGATAGTGATGGAGGTCATAAAGGGTTATGTAGAAACCAGACTGCTCTCAGCTTGTTCTGCCCCCTATGAAGTCAAAAAGCAAACACTGGCCCTTGAAATTGGGCTTCTGGTCCAAAGGGTCCAGCCATGGTGCGGGCTGAGAGTGAGTAGGCTGTCCCAGGAAAGGTGATAAGTCCTGTGGGACTCTGGCCTATACTCCCTAGCATCGCTCTTTTATACGGTGCCCCCTCCACCCCTCACCCCCACCTCCTTACCCCGAGATCTCCTGGGAAATTCAGTAGTCCAAGGTCGCTCAGTCCTGTGGCATCTTTACAGGGAACATATATGGCTCAGTAGGGCTGATGGCACCACCTGGTGGCGAACACGCTACAACTGACCCTAGAGCAGCAAAGGAGGAACAGTTCTTGCAGCCCGGCCCAGCGAGGCTACGTCACCAGAGTGCGCCAATTCTCTCCGCCTCTTTCCCCACCCTCCTTGGGCCTGCCAGTACTTGACGTGGCGTCTCCGCCCTCTACCCTTACTTTGCGTGCGTGCTTGCGTGCGGCGGAGGTTGCTGCGCGGGCAGGTCGGAGCACCGCGCTGCTGCTTCTGGTTGTTCCGTGGCCGCCGTCTTCGTCCGGCAGTCTTGGACGGCGGAGCAGACGAGGCGCGCGGGTCCCAGCCCTTCGGAAGCACAAGCAGCTCGGCGCGGGGCCTGGCGGGAAGGCGGGCGAGTGCGTGGCCGAGGGCGCCGCGCGGACGGGCGGGCGCCCGTGAGGGAAAGAGGCGGGGGCGGCGGGTTAGCCGCGGGCCGGACCGGTCGGGGGATGTCGATGCCTGACGCGATGCCGCTGCCCGGTGTCGGGGAGGAGCTGAAACAGGCCAAAGAGATCGAGGACGCTGAGAAGTACTCCTTCATGGCCACAGTCACCAAGGCTCCCAAGAAGGTGCGGGGCTCCGGGTGGCGGCGGGGGCCCTCGCGGAAGGGTCGCGAGCAAGCCCCGGGCCCGGGCTCGAGTAGTTCGGGACTTCGGGCTAAGGGTTGGGGTGCTCAAGGACCACTGACACGATGTAGGGGGTGGCCGGTGAGCGGCCATGGGCCTATCTGGGGCCGAAGAGGCTGCTCTGACCTCGCTTTTCTTTGTCCCTCGGCCGGAGTCCTGGATCTTTCTGAAGCCCGACAGGGCCAGGCCTTGTATTTGCGGCTGACTTTTTTTGGATGGAGGGCCTTGAGGAAGAGATTGGGAGGGGATGAACGACTCAGCTGACCCTTGTGACCTCTCTAGTTGATGGGGCTGTGGGGAAATCAGGTAGCACTTTTTCAAGGCATCTCTTGGGGAGCGTTGGCCGTTTAACCAACAACTGCGTGATAGCTTAGAGGCAAGAGGAAAAACTGTATGAACTGGCTTTTTTTTTTTTAATGCAGCTGAAGGCTCTAAAAGCAACCAAAGATTGAAAGTCAAAATGATTTTCGCATCCCAGTCTTCCAGTTGCTTGGAAGTATGTGAGAAAGGGAAATTTAAGGGTTGGTGACAGTTGATCCCAGTCATGTGAATAGATCATTTAGACATCCCTCCAGAAAGAAGCTTGGGTGGGTGGGAGAGGTGGGTGGTAAGAAATGATTGCTCATTCTTTACTGCACTCGCTGTAGCAGAACAAGTTCCGCCTATTGTGCTGTGGGTTGAGCTTCGCTTGCTCTTGGAAAAGGTGATCTGTGGAGAGCTGAGTTTAACTACCCCTCTCCGCGGTGGCATTGAGATCCCCGGTGCTTTCTGTCAAACATTACTCGACTTTACACCTTGGCACCCAGTTAACAGTAGGAGGACCAAAGAGCCTTTGCCAAGAGGTGACCTTCCTGAAGCCAGTGAAAACCAGGACAGTGTTACACTCCCCTCTGTGTAAAGTCATTTCAGAGCTGACCCTGCCTACAGTACTAGTTGAGGTTCGGGGCTGGTATGAATTAAGTAGAGCAAGGCTTGCAGGGGTTCCGGCTCCTGAAGTGGTTAAGCTGTTCTTAGTGCCTGAGAGGGCTTTTTCCCTTCGGGAAACGGATTAATAGACAAGTCCAGCAAAGAGAAGTCATCACTGGGTACTTTAGCTTAGTTTTCTCACAAACTTGAGATTGTTACCAGTAGGGCCTTTAAAAGATTCTGGAAGATCCCTTGATCCTAAGGGATCCAGTCGACCTCGTTTTTAGTGCTCTCATTCCCCTGATTTGTTGGAGAAGTGACCTTTTGCAATCTGCACTTTTTGGATACGCAGTTAGAGTTCTTACAAGCAAAATGCTTAAACATAGTACCTCAGATGAGTTTAGGGAAGCCCTGATAGCCTGATCCCTCTGACTCATCTCTTACCATGAGTCCACCTTCTTTTGTCTAGTTACTTGAGAGTATTTTTATTGTTCCTTTTCTTTATTTCGGTGTAACTATATTCTTGCAAGCCAATACTGGTAAGCCAAAATCTGCACTATACCATTGTAAACTAGAGGCAAGGACTCTTGTTTACCATTATCGCCGTGAAACCTAGCTCTGTACCGTGGGTACAAGTACTCAATTGTTAATTGCCAGTCTGGCTAACCAGTAGCTGAAATGCTGAATGCCAGCAGCACTAATATCCCTTTCCCTTTCTTCTTCCTGGGAGGAAGATCACAAATGAGTATTATTGTGAAGCCAAGTGCTAATGACTTTAGAGACTCCCATTAGATAAAGTAAGCTAGTCTGCCAGGAGTGTGGGAAGACCCTGTTGTAAGTTTCCATTTGCTAGTCTGTATGCCTCCATGTTATTAATCTTGTTCTTTGAACTTTATTGTGTGGCACTTACATTGTACTTATATTAAAATGCATTATGATGACTAATTACCCTTCCCTTAATGATGATAAAAGGCATTTATTTAGTTAATGGACCAGTTAAGGACTAGTCAAGGTCATGTAGTAAATTCTAGGTAATCTGGTTTTGGGTATTTTATCCTTCCTCAGAATTGCAGCTGGATTTATGACTTAGATCACTTTTGTACCTCTTCCATGTGATGGTTATGTGACAAAGTATGGGAAAGGTGAGGGTGGGCAGGAGCTTGGCTTGGTACTGGATAGTGCGAGAAAATGGCCTCTTTCAAATGGTGTAGTCCTTCACCCATGGGGATTCCAGCTTGACTCTAAACCAAGTAACCCTTGGGTCATTCCCATTCCTGAGGCCCCGCTGGAATTGAGCACATTCTTGGGTCAAAGAATATAGGTGACCTCAGGGCTTCTCAATAAGATCAGATCCTAGTGTACATTTTTTTCTCACTTATTGTTTGCTTTGTTTGAGGTACAGCATATGTAAAAGTGTATATATCTTACTATTCAACGTTAATGATACCCAGTTTTGTATCCTTATTACAGGGCTTGTTGGTTTGATTAAGACTTGAAATAATTGGTGGTCAAGAAGCCAACTATTAATTGGTATTCCCTTAAGTGAATAATTTGTGTGCCTCAGTTTCCTCATTTGCCTAATAACCTGTTTGGAATAGATGAAGCTAGAGACATTTGGAAGTTAAGATAGCAACAGTAATTTTTTAAAGTATATTTTATTATCTCTTTTTAAAATTTATTTTTAGAGACAAGGTTTCTCTGTAGCTTTGGAGCTTGTCCTGGAACTAGCTTTTGTAGACTAGGCTGGCCTCGAACTCACAGATACCTTTCTGCCTCTGCCTCCTGAGTGCTGGGATTAAAGGTTTGCACCACCACCACCTGGCTTAAAAATTTTTTACTACATTGATTTATGGAGGGAAGACACGTGTGCCACAGCATGTGGGGAGTCAGAGGATAATTTGCAGAAGTCTCTTTTCTTGTTCACCTTGTGAGTGCCAGGGATCAAACTCACATCAGACTGGACAGCAAATGTTTTTACCTGCTGAGAATCTTGCTGGGCCTTTTCTCATTTGAGATAGCTTGTAGGGGGTCATAAATACAATACAATAGCGAAGACAAAACTTCAGAAATAATGGGGAAAATTGTTAACCTTGAAGATAATGAATGAGATTGGTTATCTCAAGCAACTCCGTATAAACATCCCTAAGAACGTGTCCCTCAGTAGACATGAGAAATAATGGAAGAAATAATGTTTTCCTGACCCAGAATTATAAAGGCGGTTGTTAGGGGATCTCATTGTTTTGGTATAACTCACATGGTAAAACTTACTCACAGCTTACAGTGTTTTCTGGTAGGATGGTCCCGAAAGCTTGATGTGAGAGAGGAGTCCTTGAATTGTAAGTGTTGGCGGTTATTCGAATTAAATACATCTGCTACATTGTTGCAGAGACAGTAGCTGTTTTCGTACCTTCAGAAATTGACTGTGTCAGATTGGTGTTTTTCCATAGAACAAACCCAAATCTCCAATTCATTGATGAAATCTCCTTTGATGGATATGTTTCTCCAAATACCTCTCAGAATGTTGGCCATTCTCTGAATTTCTGAAATCTGAGGAGGAAGGACACAGGGTTTTGCTTAGTGGCATATTGTATCTCCCCCAGCCCTCCCCCCCTTCCGCCATACCTCATCATCTCCATCCTTAGAAGGCCCTAAGGAAAACTCATTTGGACTCAGTTGTTAACATTATCTTAAAGATGTAGAAAAGAAGTTTATTTTGTATTTTCAAAATGGAAACCCTCATCTATGTTTCTAAGAAGAGGTAACTGCACACAGAATGTGTAGATGCAGAGAATTGAAACCAGTCTCACTTTGGTTCAACTGAGGAAATGAAATTGTGCATAATTGTTCTTAACCTTGTGAGTCTTAATCTTAGAAAAACTTCATGAAATCATAATTTCTGTCCTTAGAAAAGTTCAGAGGAGCACAGAAACATGTTCGTTTCCAGAGGTCTTAATAGGACTGCCTGGAACTTCCTAATATTCATAGATCCTGACTTTAAAACCCTACTTTAAATAGTCATAGTTACTTCCTTTCTTTACAGATTGAGAATCTGCTTGCTTTTTTTTTTTTTTTTTTTTAAGGTTTCTAACTTGTACTTTGTTCTTGTGGTTTAGAATCAAGCTGAGGCTGGTGGTATTGTTACCCACCTCTTTGGAAGGCCTCTTGCCGTCAGGGACTCATTGCCCTGAGAGTATAACTCGGAAACTTACACACAGAAGCCAACATTTCAGCAACTTTGGGTGGGAACAATCTCAGCCCTACTACTCTTTATATGAAACTGTGCTTTTCAAACTATGTTTAAGTCTGAGCTGATGAAATCTGAATCTTACATTTGATTTCTTTGCATAGAGCTTTTTAAGGTCAAGGACCATGCTTTATACATAATGTCTGTGTGGAGTGTCTGAATGTTTATTGAGTCAAATACTGTGAAGGGACTGTCCCCAGGAGAAAGTAAGTTGGATTCATGTGTAACTGACTTGTTTTCCCTGTCTTCTGGCCAGAGCTATTTTCTACTAACTTACACCTCTTTATGAATGGGTAAGGCTGTAACTAGGGACGGCAGGGGAGAACTTAATTAGAATTCCCACTCATTTAGCAAAGCTCTTTCTAATGCCACAAATGGAAGGTCAGAGAGGATAAAGAGAATACAGAATACATGGACTCCTCATTAGCTTCATGGCTTGGAAACATATCCTTAGGTGTAATTTGAATTTCTTACCACTTTAAGTCCTTAGCACTGGGGACTCTCTACTCGAAGTTGAGCCTGATGTCCTGGATTTGAGGGGCAGGGACTTTGGTCTAGGGAGTTGCAAGTTTGAAGAATAATGAAGAGTTGAGCAGTCGGATTTGGAGTGTTTGTTAGGACTCTGAAAGTATTAACAGCCTTGCTGGCAATGCTGAGCAAATTTCCCAACGTTCTTACTCTACAAAGCTGGCTGTTGATGATGCTGAACCAAAGGTGAACTTGACACCCAAAAGCCTGATGTACACTGTCTTTGAAACACACCTTTAGAATTACAGTCTTCTGGGAATGGGGCCAGTGCTGTCCTAATCATGAGCTCTGATTCTGGTTAGCATTAGATTTTGTGACATTTCTGTAAAGCATGTGACTTTGGCAAGATTTGGGGGAGAGGGAGACTTTCAAAATTCCGTTTTGGAAGATGAAATAAGTGCTTTGTAGAGATGGCAGATATGTGCGGTTGTTCTGGTAACAGACTCAAGTTTCCTGTCGCTGTCCAGGTGGTTCCAGCTTCTAATTCAGTACTTGAGTTTTTAGTGCCAGCATCAGTACCAGACTTCTTAGCAAGCAAGACAGGAAGATTTCCAGTGTTGGCTTGTTATGAAGAGAGTGACCCAGCTGGCTTCTTATGCTGGACTTGATGAATTGTGAATCTTAATTACACTGATCAATACAGTGGCCTTGGTAACAGCCTTGTAGCTGCTGTAGAATCTGTTTGCTTTGAGGTTGTAACAGAAAGAGAATAAGTTGGTTGGGGACATCATGTTCTCACTGTAATAAGCTGTAGGCTAACTCCAAGGAAAAACAAATCCTGGAGGGACTGACCTCACTACACCCCTTCTCCAGTATTTCCCAGGAGGAAACATTACTCTGGAGGTGGTTTCTGTTCTTATTTGCCAGTTGGGAGTAAATATAAGTGGGGTAAAGGAAACTTCCAGGTTATAAAGGATAGATGGAGCACACCTGTGTTGACAAATCCCCTGTCTGCCGGTTTGTAATTGGGAATGGATGATTGATGAAATTAATCTCAGCCTTTGAGTTTTCCTATTTGAAGAATATGGAGCTCATAATTTTACACATTCCTTTCTGAATCCATAGAGAGGGGATTAGCTGAGCACTGGTCATGACTGGAATGAGAGTATATTGCCAGTTTTTACTAAGCTTAAACTAAACCATGTTTAAAAATCAAAAACAAAACAAAAAAGTCTCTGTCTTGTTTAGATAGACTGTCATGTTCGACTAACCTCTTAAGGATTCATCAGATGCACTGTTTATACTGACAAGTAAGTATAGTTGATATTTAAAGTAGCTTCTCCAACCTGGCAGTGGTGGCGCACACCTTTAATCCCAGCACTCAGAAGACAGAGGCAGGCAGAGCTCTGTGAGTTCGTAGGCCAGCCTGGGCTACACACAAAGAAACCCTGCTTCAAAAACAAACAAACAAAAAAATAACCTACTGCTACTTTTCTCACAAAGTCTGGAGCAGAAGTTAAGGAGCCTGTCAAAGTTACACCTGTGCTAGACACAACTACGGGTATGTCCTGTAGAGTTTAGATTCCCCTGAGACTATTGTTTAGGTCATTTAAATCTACTATAGGCTCCCTTAACCTTTGGAGTTTAGAGCACTCTTAGAGCTGTGTACATATTCTAGGCAGAAAAAAAAATACAGTAAATTAAACAGTTTGTATGCAGGAAATTTGTCAACCTAAAGCCTATCCAAGAGCCCAGGCTAAGCACCTGGAATGATTGCTTATCTAGAATTAAGGATGTGTTAGCGTCTAAGGAAGCCCTGAGCTGTGTTCTTTGGACTTTATCTCCTAAAGGTCTTCATGAAAACAGGAAGGCGATTTTAAAAAGTGCTGGAGGGTATCTATAGAAAAAAAAACAGGGAACACTGGCTTCTCTAAGCCAGTACCTTTTCTTCGGTCTAAATTACTTTTGAAATACTAAGATAATTCTAACATTTTGTACAGAATATGAGAGTTTAAACTTTTTAGTTTATATTATGAATTCCTAGACTGAAAATAATAGTATTTAAAGATTTTGAGAAACATTTTGGTGAAATTCTGACTTAAGAAGAAAAGCACAGAAAGGAATAGTTGATTATTGAGGAGTTAGAGAAATAACTAAAGAAAGAAGATCAGAAGCATGTGCTAGTGACATAGTTGATTAAACCGAAGCCATTGGGAATAGGGCTCTGGCCTTTAGCCTGAAAGAATGACCAGGCCTGCCTCAGGATATGTGCTGCAGGAACAGTGGAGGCTGGAACTCAGTAGGAAGACATGTCTAATTGAGGCTGCAGCTTTTCCTGCTTTTTCTTCTCTAAAAGAGAAGAAGTGTCCTTTACTTGAGGGGTTTTTATAGGATACTTTCTTTTTCTTTATGGTTTTGAGAAATTTCCACGCCCAAACTCAGACTACCAAATAAAGGGGGTATTATCAGGGTGTTCCAAGCTAACTTTGTGTATAGACTCAGGTCCCATTAACAGAGTCTCATCTCTCCCCAGAGAAGTCAGGAGGCTCTACCCAGTACCAGTTCTAACTGCTTTCCTGTGTGTGGGGGGGGGGGGAAAGGAAGTCTGCTGTTAACATAAGGATATGTCATGGTTTGCTTAGTGACGCATTAAAGCTGAGGAGCTGTAATAGTGCACCAGTCATCTTTCCTTCTGGCTGGAGTGGTGGCTCAGCTCACGAGCATTCATTCTGTGTTCTCCCAGAGGACAGAAATTCCATTCCTAGTGCTAAGTCAGGCAGCTCACAACTGCCTACCTCCAGCTCTAAGAGATCCAAGGCTCGCATCTGTTCATGTACACAAAAATAAAAATAAGTCTTTGTTTTAAATGACTGAAGGATCTTTAAGCCTCAATTCCTGGGGTCTTAAAAATCTTATTTTATAAAGCTGGGCAGTGGTGATACACGCCTTTAATCCCAGCACTCAGGAGGCAGAAGCAGGTGGATCTCTGTGAGTTTGAAGCCAGCTTGAAAAGCAACAACAAATATATATATTTATATATCTGTAATATATATATTACAATTCTATTCAACTTGTAATGATGTGTAGTTAAAACTAATACTCGGTTTTATTTTTCCTCAACTTTTTCAGCTTTTTGAAGATATAATTGGCAAAATTATTTATACTCAAGGAGTATAATGTGATACTTTGATATTTGTACACATTGTCAAGAGATTACTATGATCAAGCCAGTTTACATAACTATTTCCTCAGTTACCTTTTGTGAAACCTTCCAGCACACTGCCAGCTGTTCTAGCAGTCTCCAGGAAGTACTCCTTGAACTGTGAGTGAGACTCCTTAGGGGGTCGAACGACCCTTTCACAGGGGTTGCAAGATCATCAGAAAACACAGATAATGAATTACGACTTATAGCAGTAGCAAAAGTACAGTTATGAAGTAGCAACAAAAATATTTTTATGGAGCCAGGCGGTGGTGGCGCACGCCTTTAATCCCAGCACTCAGGAGGCAGAGGCAGGTAGATCTCTGAGTTCGAGGCTAACCTGGTCTACAAGAGCTAGTTCTAGGACAGGCTCCAAAGCTACAGAGATACCCTGTCTCAAAATGTGTAATACACACACACACACATTATTGTTGGAGGTCACCACAACATGAGGAGCTACAGTATTAAAGGGTCACAGCATTAGGAAGTTGAGAATTTCCCCTAGAGCTCTGTTTGTTTTAGACTTCATAATTTTACCTTTTAACCAGCACCTCCCATTCCCTCAGCCCTGATAACTAATTGCCCTTCTTCCTATGAGTTTGACTTTTTAGGATCTACATATGAGATCATTTAGGTAAATACTTAACATGCCTAACATATAGCTAGGGAACCAAAATTTATTCACATATGTTACTTAAAAATAGATTATGTCAACAAAAGTTTTTAGATATAGTTCTGTAGCAATGTGATATTAGGAAGTAAGAATTCATTGGTGACATTTTTTATTTTTTAACTTTACCCAAAGTGAATATAACTTTTTGGTTTTTTGAGACAGGGTCTCACTTTGTAGCTCTGGCTGGAATTTGATATGTAGTCCAGGCTGTCCTGGAACTCAAAGAGATCTGCCTGCCTCTGCTTCCTCTGCTGGAGTTAAAGGTCAGTGCTGCTATGCCCAGAGGCATAACTTTTTATATTGTGAAAATTTAACATTGCTAAATCTTTCAGGCACATTTTAAGATTGAAAGTGACTTGAACAGGGTGCTTTTCGGGTGACACACTGTAAAAGAACCTTTTCAATTTCAGGACATGTTCTCTTTGTTAAATGTTAATATTTAAGAGAAAACCACTATCCCTAGCCAGCAGATAATTCTTTTGGGAGTTTTTTGTTTGTTTGTTTTGTTTTGTTTTTTCAAGACAGTTTTTTTTTGTTTTTTTGGTTTTGTTGTTGTTGTTGTTGTTGTTGTTTTTTGTTTTTTTTTGTCTAACAGTCCTGGTTGTACCAGAGCTTATAGGAAGCAGAGGCAGAGCATTAGCTTATATTTAAGCTAATGAACAGCAGCTTAAAAGGGGTGTAGGTCCTGCCTTGTTAGCCCAGGGTTCAAGACACCAGTTCTTACTGACTTGACTGCCACATGTTGGTAGTTGCTCATAGTTCTGCCACTCATACACTACTTGACAAAGATGTTCCCTTTCGTTCTCCCAGTTAGACATAGTCTAGCCTTCCCAAATGTGAGCTGACTCACAGTGTGATTCATTTACTCACAGAACAAATGCATGAATTTAAAATGTAATTGGTTTTTAAACCTCACAGAAACTGTACTTCTAGACCAAGGAAGGAAAATTTTCTTTTAGATATTTCTTACTTTGTTAGGTTATGACATCACCTAATGGTGCCAGAGAATTGTTTGCTTCATATTAATTTTCTTTCCATAGACATTTGTGTGAAGTGTACAGATAGGCCTGTTTGTAAACAATTGACAAGTTTTCATCTTTAAAAAAAAAAAAAGGACGTCTCCATACCTTGCAGTAGAATATGCCAGTTTAACTTACAGATACCATTAGAATGATCAACATAGAAAAAAAGTTGAACATGGTAAGCTGACTTGGTCTGTCCCAGGCTAGCCTGAAACTTGTGATCTTCCCGCCTCAGCTGGGATCACAGACGTATGCTGCCAAAACTCTCCTCTTACCTGATTTTTAATACGTGCGCTATGAATCTAAATAAAGTGGCTTCTATGGTGGTGGGCCAAAGGTGCAGGACATTTTAGCTTGATAGCTTTTGAAAAGTAAGAGAAGAAAAATGTGAATGTAAATATGTGTTTGCTGGAAGAAAGTTAACATGAAAACATACAGAAGCCACTGAAAATAGCGTGGATAGAAATGAGACTCTGGATACACACATGTTAAGCTTGTGTTATGTCTGTTTTATATGCCAATAAGATTAAATAGAAGAGGAAAGAATTGAAGCATTACAAATCTTTAGAAACACAAATGAGCCCAACTGAAAGAGCAGACCTAAGCTAATGTAATGTAATGTAGTAATGGTTGTGCAGGCTCCCAGTGAACAGCACTTGGACTGTCCATCTTTTATGAAATGTAACGACAAAAAGAACTTCAAGGACATCTCTGTGCCTTTGTGTTTATGTTTGTGTGCACTGTGCCACAAGCATAGAAGGCATTGGATAGCCACACGTTTCGGTCCTCATTTTTCACCTTGCTTGAGACAATGGTATTTGTTCACTGCTGCATGAGCCAAACTACTTGGCTTGTGAGCTTCCTCTACCACTTACTCACGTAGAGGTGAAAAGAATGAGCTCCAGAATAATCCACTATGCTCTACGGCATATGAGTACCCCACCCCCACATGTACCTCTTACACAATAGTAGTAAATAAAATGTTTCTAAATTTGTAAACTTACTATTAATATTCTTTTTTTTCTTTTTTCTTTCTTTCTTTTTTTTTTTTTTTTTTAGACAAGGTCTCACTATTGTAGCTCTGGCTAGTCTGGAACTCACTATGTAGACCGGGCTGAAACGCACAGGATCTATCTGCCTCAGCCTCCCAAGTGCTGGAATTAAAGATGTGTGCCACTACACCAGGCTTATTATTCTTAAGTTTTGTAATGACATTGAGATTTGGTAGAAAAGTGTCTTTATTCTTGAATGAGTTCCAAAAAACTGGAATTTTCATGTTTGTAACTTTTTTTTTGTTTTGACTTCCGTATACGAAAATGTGTGTCTGTGTGTGTATACCACATGAAAAATTTAAAGATCCATTCTAGGTCAGGGGTATTAAAATATTTATTATACTGTTTGTTTGACCTTTTTTTCTGAGTTAAAATTGATAAGAAATTTGAGGAAATAAGTAAAAGATACAGCAGTGGTGCTGAGAACAGTGTGTAAACAGAGCCTAATAGGAATGATCTAAGGAACCAGGGTTCTTCAGTCACCTGTTCTCATTTTCCCTTAATGAGATGCCAGCAGTTGCGGGTCAGGAGAGGGTAGGCTAGCATGCTATAAGGGTAAGGCAGTTAGGCAGCAGCAGACTAAGTAGAGAAGGGAACTTGGTCTGGATGTGTTTTACATTATGTTGTAAATTGTTTGTTTTTTTAGAAGATTAGGAAGCCCGCCTCTGTGCTACTTAACATGTTCAAAAAACATAAAAAACCATCAACTTGCTAATTTTATCTCTAGTTGGCAATTCCTTGGTTGACTGCAGCCCTCGGAGATAGTAAAGGCCAGTGAAGAGTTGTCTCTTGAAGAAAAGGGGTAGTGGCCCATGGTGTAACCACTTGTGCTGAATTTTTCCAGCATTGTGTCTTATGGTTTCAGTGACTTGGCTGTACAGCCTTGATAGTACCTCCTCCTTCCTCACACCAACCAGTCTTGTTGGCATCACATTGAGTTCCTTGAAAGGGATATTCTGTCTGGCTGTAGAATTGGATTCTAGTAGTGTGTGTCATTGGTGACGGTTGAGACACCGAAGGGTAAGTGGAGGAAGGTGTGTTTGTGATTAGTCAACCTGCCCACCCACTCCCTCCTAGAAACTCAGACCCCATCTGGGAAGACTGAGAACTTAAACTTGAGACAGAAGGAAGACAGGAATAGCCAAAAACCTGCTGAGTCTCAGAATACTGATTTCTGCACTAGGAAATGAAAAAAGGAGCTGTATCCCAGAGATGATGTTTTCTAGATCCTTATTCTCCGGTGGATATGTTTGAGGACAGGGTATTGGAAAGAAAAGATCCTTCATAAGGAAACCACTTTTATCTAATTGAGATAGACTTGGGTATTTTCATGTTTCACAATATTGCTGCTTATTGTTGTTGCTTCTAAAATGGGAATCAGACTGATCTCTGCTAAGAGTCAAGAAAGGTGCTGTTTCTGTCTGGGCTGACTGTCATGACTTTTTTTTCTTTGAGAAGGGAGTTGGCTGGGAGTAGAATATTAGAATTAGCGTGAAGACGTGGAAAAGGGATTAGAAAAGGTGTAGGAGTTTTAGAAAGTGTTTTAATGCACATCTTAGTAATTACCTTGTTAAATTTTCTAGTTTCTGATAGTTTATTTGGCTCAGTGCTGTTACCTAGGAAATATGTTACTCATAACTTCTAAAGCAGCAAAATTCTGTGTACAATATGTCAGGGAAGGCAATGGGATAGAATGTATATATTTTTAATAGTCTCAGAACCAGAAAAGGATACTGGCCTCTCAAGTCATCTCAGTATTAAGAAAGACTGGTCCTTGGGCTGGAGGGATGGCTCCATGGTTAAGAGCACTGGCTGCTCTTTCAGAGGTCCTGAGTTCAATTCCCAGCAGCCACATGGTGGCTCACAGCCATCTATAATGAGATCTGGCTCCCTCTAATGGCCTGCAGGCATACATCCAGACAGAATGCTGTATACATAATAAATAAATAAATAAATCTTTTTTTAAAAAAAAAAAGAAAGAAAGACTGGTCCTTCCATGTACATCTCAGGTATGTAACAACTAGACTTCAGTCTTTGTATATTATAGTAGCCAGCATGTCCAAGAGGAGTAGTGAATGTTCGTGACAAAGCTGTCTATTTGCGTTACATGGGCAGTCAGAGCCGTGCACAGATTTTAGAGACCCTTGTTTCTTATGTAGATCTCTCCTCAGGTGACATGGGTATTTAGTGACAAGTGAATATGTTGACTAAAAGAATATAATGCACTGTGTATATTGTCCTGATAGTTGTCACTTAGCCATAGGGTTATAGTTGGGTTCTGGTAGCTTTTAATTTTTATTTTTAGTTCAAAAGAGAGAAGGAAAAATGGAACAAGGTATGGTAAGGAGGAAGGGCAACTGAGCTATGCTTTTGAGTGTGTAGGCCATACATTTTCAGAATTAAATTCAACTTCTGATGGTAAAAAAAAAAAATTAAGATCTGCTAAACAAACAATTACAGTTATTTTTCTCTTGAGGCTCATAATTTTTGGGGTTGCCTGTGTTCCCTTTGTCTTGGTAAGTTCTCTATCATTCTTGTAGCTTACTGTCACCACAAACACCTCTACATGAAATATGTAAAGTAGCTGTTCCTAAACGAGCTCAGTACTAGACAGAAGTCAGTCAACCATCATAAGTAGTGCTTTAAAATAGCACAGTGTATTGACGTGATGTCTAATTGGATTTAAGACACAGCAAGTAGGCATCTGTATCTGGATGTGTTATTTGGAGACTGGGTCGATCTAGCCTAGCATTTCTCAGATGTGCAGTTAACATAAGAGGGGAGCTGTGTGCTCGCACTTTCTCGGTTTTTCCTTCTTCCCTTCCTATGCTTACTATCTCATGTTTGAGTTAGTGTTTCTTAAAGCTTTAGATTTGGAGAAGCACCAGTAAAATCATGATGATAAGAAGTAAATACAGCTAGCAGTGGTGACACACATCTTTAATCCCAGCACTTGGGAGGCAGAGGCAGGTGGATCTCTGTGAGTTCAAGGCCAGCATGGTCTACAAGAGCTGGTTCCAGGACATGCTCTAAGGTTACAGAGAAATCCTGTCTCGAAAGAAAAAAAAAATAATAATAATACAAGCCACACTTTTGCAGTTGTCTTTGCTTTTTATATCCAAATTGCCATATTTTTTTTCACTTAAATACACTGAATCTAGCCCAAACAGAAAGCTGCTATTAGATCTGATTTTGCTAGAAACTATGACATCCAGAAATTGCTTTTGGCACCAATATCCTTATTTACAGCACAAAGGTGAACAGCATGCAAGGATACTCTCCACCAAGGGGAAACAGCTGCTAGCTGGTAAGAACCTAGAGTTAGACTCCTGGACGAAACGGGCAGAGCCACAGCATTCTGTAAGAGCTGCTGTGAGACAGTCTCTGCAGCAGAAAGGGCAGGGTTAGCATGCATTTGCATGCTGCTGGGCACCTTAAGGACAGCTGTCCACTATGCCATGGCCTGCTTCAAATGTGGACCATATCCATTATTCGAGAGATGGCATGTTAGGAGCACTGCACATAGCAGTAAGCTACTTGCCACAGTCTAATATTTTTAGATGGGAAAGATCTTGCTAAGCTTTAGGCTGCGATAAGCTTTATTAATAATAAATACAAGGAGAGATTATGCCTGTTAATTCAGTTCTTAGGTTGCTGAAGAAATATTTCTAGCTTTCTACAACTGCTTCTCTTTATTTTTTATCTAAAAATCTGCAAGTGTTACTGACTGAAGTTTCCTCCCCCACCTCACCACCACGTAGGTGGTATCTGGAAATCTGCCCAGAGCCTTTTGAAAAAAGATGAACAGGAGAGGGAATCTTAACAGCCTGGAGCAGAGAGCACTTCCGAACAGACTGCCCATGCCAGCAACAGGGAGACTGCTGGAGGAAGTGCTGCCTCTGGAAACTATTAAGACCACTGATGGGCTCTTGGCTGTACTTTCTTCAGAGTAACTGCCTGTTAGATTGAAATTCATTACTTGGTCAATTCTCCTTGACTTGCATCTTGCTGACTGGAGAAGTCATGTGAACATGTAATTGAAAATTCTACTTAGAAGGCAAATGCTGACTTGTGGCCATCTCAGTGAGTTGAGGGTTTAGTTTTTTCGTTAGTTTTTCTTTTTGAAAAGCAGTTGTACATTTGATATCTAAGGTATTTAAAATTAAGGGTTTTTTATTTTATTTTTTTTTTAGTTAAGATTTTAACACAAAAGTAAGAAATGTCTTGGGCTGCATGAAGATACTTGTCAACCATGTTCTGGTATAGTATGTGGCTCAGCTTGATCTGTGATTGTCATTTATCTTTAAAGCTTAATTTGATATTACATGAGAAAGGCGTTTTAACGATTCACTCATTCTGCAGATGTTTATTAAATGCTTTTCTGCGCCAGGCGGTGGTGGCGCACGCCTTTAATCCCAGCACTCGGAAGGCAGAGGCAGGCAGATCTCTGTGAGTTCGAGACCAACCCGGTCTACAAGAGCTAGTTCCAGGACAGGCTCCAAAGCTATAGAGAAACCCTGTCTCGAAAAACCTAAATAAATAAATAAATGCCTTTCTGCATGTATGCCTTGCTTCTGGATGTGTTGCTCTTTAAACCTTCAGTGTCTGTTTTCAGGCTTAACAAAACAGGCTGTGGACTCTCTCCCTTCTTGTGTCAGAGTTGCCTAGAGAAAACACTTCCCCAGTTAGATACTGAACCAAGATGAGTTCTAAACAAGTACACCCAGGTTTCTGTCTCTTGCCTGCTGTTTGATTCTGTTCTCTGCATTTATTCTTGGTGGGAACCATGCTAGTTAGAAAGTTGAAAACACACACACAAAACAAAAAAAGAAAGTTGAAAACAACCCAGTGTCCCTTTGTTTGCTCCTTTTGACTGTAGAGACCTACCAGTTCTGTTTTTCATTTGATCATGCTAACTGCTGGTGCCAAGGCCTCAGACCAAAGTGTAGTTCTTATACTGCAGCCTGGTTCTACCCCAGCAGAGGATGGATGTTTCAGAAGAGGAGGTTGTGAAGCTGTAAACAATGTAGCTCTTAATCTTCTAAATTTATTATTTTGTGTATATGAGTGTTTTGCATGTATGTGCACGAGGTGAGTTCAGTGCCTTCAGAGGCCAGAAAAGGGAGTCGGATCTCCTTAAGTGAAGTTGTTAGCTGCCATGAGGGTGCTGGGGATCAGAGGAGGCCAGGTGCTCTAGTTCCTGGTTTCCTCGTTCTAGCTAAAAAGTGGTAATGATCAGGCTGTTTATATTGTGTAGGAAAGATTTTCGCCTATAATAGTATATGTTTCCTGCCAGGCAGTGGTGGCACACGCCTTTAATCCCAGAATTCCTAGAGGCAGAGGCAGGTCACAGCATTAAGAAGGTTGAGAACCACTGGTTTAAGTCATATTACTGGTTTAATTCCATATTCTCACATTATTTTGTTTATGAATAATACTGATTGCAAACTATTTTCAATTAAAGCCAGTGGTGCATGTGTTGTGCATTGTTGATGTGGTGATACATACATAGAACCCTAACCAGGCTGATAGCTGATGCAGGAGAGTTGTGAGTTCTGAGCTAGCTGAGGTCTTTTAAAAGACCCTGTCTTAAGAAAAAGAAAAAAAAAAAGTACCCTGAAATCATCTAGTTCTAATTTATTCTACTTCCAAAGACCTTTAAAACTTGCCATTATTTTCTTCTTCCTTTAAATTCATCCTGTTTGGTTAGAATTTAATTAATAGAGGATTTGGTGTTTGTTTTTACACTTCTCCTGATATTTTAAATTTTTACTGGATATAGAAAACTCTGGCACCAGGCGGTGGTGGCGCACGCCTTTAATCCTAGCACTCGGGAAGCAGAGGCAGGCGGATCTCTGTGAGTTCGGGACCAGCCTGGTCTACAGGAGCTAGTTCCAGGACAGGCTCCAAAGCTACAGAGAAACCCTGTCTCAAAAAATCAAAAAAAAAAAAAAAGAAAAGAAAAGAAAACTCTGGCAGTACTACATTGGTTTTATGGACTACAGATGCATAGCTGGACTATGATATTAACACTATAGTATGTTTTATGGACTACAGATGCATAGCTGGACTATGATATTAACACTATAATATGTTTTGCCATTGCTGAGCATTCTGTCCAAAAGCAAGGCCACTGCCAAATTCAGAAGAAGAATGTGCTAGGAGAGACTTAGAGCAAAACCAGATATGAGATTACATTTGTTTTCTGATAGGATTGGGAGAAAGGGTAAAGAGTTTAATGTGTTAAGATTATATAAAAGGGAAGGAAGAAACAAGAAAATTTGGTAAAATTGTATAGTTACTAAAATAAATTGGCTTTCAGAATTACGCTCCTCCCCTTCCAATCCAAGTCTTACTGAAATGACTGGGAGGCAACAGTAGCTGGTCCTTAGAAGAGGATCAGAAAGCACCTCGTTGCCACCTCCTTTTGATGAGAATTGCTGGCATAGTAGGAACTACATGATAATGTTGACTTTGGGGGAAGTTTGTATATGGTCTTGGAAAATGAAATACATTGTACCGGAAAATGAAATACATTGTACCAACAAGATGACTCGGGGTAAATATGCCTGCCACTGAGCTTGACAACTTAAGTTCCATCCCTAGGACCCACATGCTGGAAGGAGAGAACTGACTCCCACAGTTTGTCCTCTTACTCCAGGTGTGTGCTCATGTGCGCACACACACGTGGTAAATAAAACCCATAGGGTTCCCTTGTACTAAGTTTTCAGCTTTTTACCTTTTTCTTTTAGCAAATCCAGTTTGCTGATGACATGCAGGAGTTCACCAAATTCCCTACTAAGACTGGCCGGAGGTCTTTGTCCCGTTCCATCTCCCAGTCCTCCACAGACAGCTACAGTTCAGGTAGGTATGAACTTCATGTCCTCTCTGTCTCTCCCTGGTCACTGCCTAGTGCTCTTCTCTTGTCTAGACTGAAAATCCATCCCAGCAAGACTTGTAGTGAAGATGCTTTTGTTCAGACTTTCTTTCCCAGGCTATTTCTGTGTGGTCTGTGAGCATTGCCCAGTTGGTGGTACTGGGAAGTTGCTATGTCCACATTAGTAAGTGTAGAATCAGTAGTATTTTGGCTTTCAGAACTGGCATTTAAAAAGAAATATACTTTTAAACATAAGTTCTTTGTATAAAATATACCCTTCACCTGTGTTTTTCTCTTTGTCACTAAGACTGCTTGAATTATGACAACAAAACTGGTATTTTGTCTCCTTTTATTTACAAGATTACCCTTTATGTTGGCAGTGTCTTCCCCTGTTAACGTCTGGAATGGGAAGATATAAAGTATTATAATGTGGCTCCAGCAACTTCCTCTCCTCCTGTCTTAGCCATCTATAGGAAGTGTTCTAGTTAAATTGTGCCTGTCTCCGCTACAGAAAAGGTATTAGAGAGTAACTGAAGAGGCTGGGGAGATGGCTCAGTATAGGACTTATTATGCAATCATGAGAACCTGAGTTCAATCCTCAGCACCACCTAAAAAGCCAGGTATGGTGATGCATTCTTGTAATTCCAGTACAAGCAGATTCCTAGAGTTCACTGGCTGGCCAACTGCCTGTCCTAATCTAAATCATTAAGCTCCAACTCTCAATGAGGAAGCCTATGTCAAAAGAAAAAGAAAAACAACAAAAAAAGGTAAATGATGCCCGCAGTGAAACAACTGAGACTAAGGTTGACTTTCTGGACTCACATACATTCACAGAAGCATTTGAATCATAGAAAATGAGTACTGGAGGAAACATTAGAGGCATCTGTACCACTCCATCATTCAACAGAAGAAACAGTTAAAAGATTAAGAGGTTTGTCCAAAGTCCAGATTGCTATTAAAGTTAATGAAGGATTTGTTTGGAAAGCCCTTCATTGTCTCTTAATAGTATTGTTTGCATTGTATTATTAACTTTAAGGGCTGGGTGAGAGGTTTAAGGAATGTAAAAAAAAGCAATTATCAAAGAAAATGTTACCTCTCCGTGCCACTGATAACCCAACCAATATAGGCAGGACAGGCAAGCAATAACACATATAGGTATACAGGATAAACTGAGATACATGATTGTATGGATTCTGTGGGGGCTAAAACATGCAAGAAACAATCCCAAATACAATGGATGTCATAAATAAAAAGGTATCTTGAAGTGACAGACTGAATTAGTGTGATAAGCAGAGTGGTTACAGCTAACAGTCAAGGAAATTTTCTGTGGAAAACTAAGTTCTGGAAGGAAAGAAGAGATAGAATGCATGAAATCTTCAAAGGTCTTGATGGTCATCTTACAGAAACCCTTAGAACATTTTTTAAAGCTTAATAACAGCTGAATTGTTAGAGTGGAAAAAATGGCCTGTAGTAGTGTTTGTGTTGCCTGGGCTTCTGCCCCTTTGGAGGAAGTATCTGGAAGTCAGTGAGAGAGCCTCAGTCCAGTAGCCAAAATGCTGACCAGGAAAACGTTCAGTTCAGAGAGAAGACGTGACTGGAGAGGTGATGAGTGACTGTAGATCCTATTGCACAGCTGAGGATGGATGTAAATCATAGGTGAAGCTTTTATGTCAGACTTATCTTTTTGACAGACTTTTTCCTCAAAGCTGTCAGAAAGATCTGCTTGTTTTCTGTCCTTTCTGTATTCCTTGAGCACAGCCTGGTATAAAATCCCTTAAGAATTGCTTTCATCTTATCAGTCATTCTCAGAAGCAGCACCTGGAAACTTACTGGAAATGCTGTCTCTTGAGTACCTCCCGATACCTACCAAATGGAAACTGTGGCCAGGGAACAAGTATAAGTGTGAGAACCCTGTGATCTCTAGAAACAGCATTTCTTACTCCATTTTTTTTTTTTCAGGATCTGGTTACAGTCCAGATGGGCCAAGTTACTGTTATGTACAGGATTAGACCCTTGTGGCACAGTGTCATTAGTGAGGGTGAGGGAGCTGCAGTGCTAAGAGATGTAGTTTTATTCACACCAACTGTTAGAGCCTAGAGGAGCAAAACTGATGACGTCAAAGAGACCTGCAATTAAAATTGTTCTCTTCACTTAAATGAGAGTCCCTAGGGGACTATACTCAGTGGAATTTGGACCAATGAGGTTTTTCTCTCTGTTTCTCGGCTGGCTCTAGCTGCATCCTACACAGATAGTTCAGATGATGAGGTTTCCCCCCGAGAGAAGCAGCAAACCAACTCGAAGGGCAGCAGCAATTTCTGTGTGAAGAACATCAAGCAGGCAGAGTTTGGACGTCGGGAGATTGAAATCGCAGAGCAAGGTAAAGAGGGGAGTGAGTGGAGGACCAGAAGCACCCTCTGCACTACTTATCACGACCTGGGCGATCGCAGTGTCCCAGACAGGACAGTTTCTCATGCTTCGGATAAACACTTCTCCCTGTATGGACATTAGCCTTAGGATTCTTATGTTTGTTTTCCTTTTCCCAGTGTATGGTAATTACAGAGTGGTTTCTGTTTTCCTCATCATGCCACCATATTCACAGGTCGACAGTGCATAGTCAGCAAGTGTCGGATCACAACATAGTGGTTAATTGTGTGGGATATTTTTGTAGCTGCCAAGACCAGAGAGCCACATTCCCCAGAAGTAGCTGACGTGGCAGGGCTCTAAGCTGAGGTTGAGGTAGCCTGGGGCTCCTTAAGTCCTAGGCACCCTCTACTGGAGCAAAGTAAGGGTGACTGACAGTCAACTGAATCTTGATTTCTCTATTCCACTACTCTACTCCAGGGGGTCTCTGCTCTTCTGTTTTTTTGTTTTGTTTTGTTTCATGTTAAAAGTATGTTCAATACTGCAAGCTTGACAGGCTAAAGTAAGACCACAGAAAAATTACTGTAAGAGTCTTCCACTGAAGTCAAAGTCATTCCTCCTGGTTTGATGAGGACATGCAGAAATCTATCTATAACCACTTCCCTCTCCTCTGGGGAGACTCACTGTCTACTTTGGCCAGTTTTGAAAGTTATAAAGCAGAAACAACATTGTAACTCTCCAGTTCTCCTCATCAGGGAAATACACTTGGCATATTCTACTGCATCTCACCATATCTCAGCAGACCCAGCCTTGACTGTGGCTGGGCAGGATCAAATGGTGTTGGTAGTGTGGACCTTGCTCAGATCCTTTGTTCTTCCACAGACATGTCTGCTCTGATTTCACTCAGGAAACGTGCTCAGGGAGAGAAGCCTTTGGCTGGTGCTAAAATAGTAGGCTGTACACACATCACGGCCCAGACAGCGGTGAGTTTGTTGGAAGAAAACAGAGAGACTTATAATATAAGGGGAAGAAAACATTTTTTTTTTAATTAAAATTAATCTTGCCTTTCCTTTCTACCTAGCGAATCCAAGTGTTATTAGATAGACTTGGACCTCCCTGCCCAACCTGGAGCGAGCTTTACTTTTGTTCATATACTAAGCCCATTTTTAGCACACCTGACGTAGGAGGATGTAAAATGATTGTTGTAAAAATGTTCGAAGACTTTTAGGAATATGTCTTTCAGATATGGTTAAGTAACTGTGCCACACAGCTGAATTGAACTTTGGTGTAACTCTCCAGTGTAGGGCCAACTGCTGTGAAGGTGTAGATACCATGTTTTTGCTGAGATTTGTCCCGTGAGCCTGGATAGCCCCACTCTTCTCATCCTGTCTTTCTGATCATTCATATAGGTGTTGATTGAGACACTCTGTGCCCTGGGGGCCCAGTGCCGCTGGTCTGCTTGCAACATCTATTCAACTCAGAATGAAGTAGCTGCAGCACTGGCTGAAGCTGGTAAGTTCCCACTTTTTTTTACCAGCTTTGCTTCAGGTAATTAGATATATGCCAAAATTACCATTATACCATGTATTCTGGGAACTATAAATTTGAGCAGTCTTAAAACAACAGAACTGGAGATGAATCTCCGTGATGGACTATTTCCCTGATATGCGGCACAACAGTGAATTCCATCCCAACACCACCAGAGGGGTGGAGAGAACAGGAAGAAATTTATGCTAAAATCAAGGTATACTTAAAAAAAAAAAAAAAAGGAAATGCCCAATTCTAATGTTAAATGGATGAGGGAAAAAATATTAAACTGTGGGTTCCACTGGTCTCCCCGAAAGTTTTTATCAATTTTAGCAGAATACTATGAATAGTGTCTTTTATATTGATAGTTAATTGCTTATTTGGTAGTCATTAGTGCACTTTTTAAGTTTCACCTTTAGATTTGTTTCTTTTGTCTTCCATTCTTCACATGGATTTCAGAAAGTGGTGCTGATGTAGGATACACCTCAAAGGAAGATAGCTGATTTATTTCTGTCTCCATAGGAGTTGCAGTGTTTGCTTGGAAGAGCGAGTCAGAAGATGAGTTTAATTAATTTAAATAAATTTTTATTGTTAGAACATTCAGAAGCCCATCCGCGTGGAGTTTGTCTGAGGACCTGCCACCACCTTAGGATCATCAGAAACTCACACTGTAGGGCTTGGTCTAATTCTTTTCTGATAAGCCTTTATTGTACAAGATTTAGAAAATTCAAAATAATCAAAGATTTTGGCAAGTTGCTTTCTATGCATTATATTGGTGAGCCAAATCTTAGTATGTGCACATTTTTATAACCTAAACGTTGCATTTTCAGAAGTAATTTTTCTTGTCACTGAAAACTGACCACATTGTTCATTCATATGGCCACATGATTTTACTTCCTCACTGAACATTTATTGAATTGAACATTTACATTATTTTGAGATGTCTGCTGATGTACAGTGTTCTAAAAGGAGCTTCGTTTTTATGTATTTAATTTTGCCTCCTTAAGATGTAGCATTAAGTGTAAAATTGGCCTTTATGGCTTCAAGATATTTTTAAAACAAAAATCTCTTAATTCTTAACTAAAGTAATTTCTAAACTGAAAGTACTATTTGATTTTACTTTTTACTCTTTAAGTTTCATCTTTAGATTTGTTTCTTTTGTCTTCCATTCTTCACATGGATTTCAGAAAGTGGTGCTGATATAGGATACACCTCAAAGGAAGATAGCTGATTTATTTCTGTCTCCATAGGAGTTGCAGTGTTCGCTTGGAAGGGCGAGTCAGAAGATGATTTCTGGTGGTGCATTGACCGCTGTGTCAACATGGATGGGTGGCAAGCTAACATGGTAATGATTCATGTCCATTCTATACTTTTGACTATGGATTTATTTTCTTTTCTCCCTTAAAGCATGGTTCCCTAAATATTTTTTGTATGTTTGATCTTATTTACTGGCTCTATTGCTAAAGTGTTTATAACACAATACCTATTCGGTATGGGTCTGAGGCACACAAGGCCCTGGATTCAATCTCCAGCACCAAAAAAAGAAAAAGAAAAAGGAAAGGAAAGGAAAGAAAAAAGTCTCTGAGTACTGAATGGAAATGTGGGGGAAGGGTAAGCTTAGGTAGACATGGTTCAAAACACAGCAAAATGAACAGAAGGAAGTGATGTGGTCCCTCTTTAGAGTAGGACTTTTATTTCTTCCCTTCCTGCCCCAGCTCTCCTTTTGCATTCAAAGGAACTGCGTATTTCAGCTAGACTGAAAATGAGTCTAAAATTTTAAAATGACTTGTAAAATTTGTTTACTGTAGCTGGGCATGGTTGTGCATGCCTTTAATCCCAGTAATTGAGAGGCTGAAGCAGGAGGAGTCCTTGCTCAGGAGTTTTAGACCAGCCTGAGCAACATAGCAAGATCCAATCTCCAAAACAAAAAATCTTTCCACTATAGCCCAGAACACATTTAGGAATTCTTTTAACCACTTTACAACAACATATTTAACTGTTTCCACTGTCTAAGCCTACTCTGTGGATCTTTAAGAAGTGCTCTTCCAAGACATACAGGGCTCTCACTAGTGTAGAAAGTGGGCTCAAAGTTCCCCCTAGCTCTAGCAGCCTGAATGCCCATAGAAGTCTTCTGGCTGTTCTGTAGATCCTGGATGATGGGGGAGACTTAACCCACTGGGTTTATAAGAAGTATCCAAACGTGTTTAAGAAGATCCGAGGCATTGTGGAAGAGAGCGTGACTGGTGTTCACAGGTAACAGATTCTGGAGTAGCTGCCCCTTGTGTTCTTGCCTCATCAAATTCTTCTGGTCTCTCCTAGGCTTTAGGGCTGTGTTTCAGACTTAAAATAACTAAGTGGGAGTGTCTTCCTTAGATGAAACTGAGTTTTTGCTTTTGAAAATCAAAGTGGCCTTAGAAGGATTTTTTTTTCCAGATTCTAATTCACATGTTTTTTACCTCTCCCATTTATTCTACTGAGTAATTAATTATCAATTATTTGGGGGAAGGGGTGTAGCGAAGATTGTGTCTTGGAAAAATTGTACTCAAAGTTGTTATTATAGTCTTACATTTTAAATATGGAGGGGAAAGCCTATTGCAAAACTACATGTGATACAACAAAAGGTAAAACTGGAGATGCACTCTTGGCTTGGTGAAGATAACTAAATGGTATCTAGGAGTATTGCTCTACTGGGGCACACGGCACATGATTGCTCTCACAGACACAGGAAACCACATCAGAATCATTGTAATCTTTGTTTACCAAAAGTAGACATGAGTGTTTAAAGCTAGAAAAATGCTGGCCTAAGGATATAGTGTTCCCTTTGTGGAAGAGCAGTGAATTACTTCAACTGAAAATGTTTATTTTCCTTCCAAAATTAAAGGGTAAAGATAGAAGAAATGAGTTGAGAAATGACAAGAAAATAATCATGTTTCCAAATAAATAAGACTTGGGTGATAACCAACACTAAGGAGGGCAGCATGGAATTTGAAGCAGGTTTTGCTATGTACTGTTTTATCACCTAACTTGGTATGTGTTTGTTTTTGTGGCTTCTTCTCCCTTTAGGCTGTATCAGCTCTCCAAAGCTGGCAAGCTCTGTGTTCCAGCCATGAATGTCAATGATTCTGTTACCAAACAGAAGTTTGATAACTTATACTGCTGCCGAGAATCCATTTTGGATGGGTATGTTCAAATGTGTATATTCAGACTTGCAGGGAACCAGTGGGATTTGTTTGACATGCTAGTCTGATACCTACAGCTTGTCTCTGTGGTCTCCTCCTTTACATGTTATTAAAGGGGTCTGTTTCACACTGACCTCAGCCAGCATCCAGTTGAATTTCTCTTGGGCATTGCCCTACGCTTTAATTTGGTACAAAGGGACTGAGTTGCTAATAATGTTTGAGTTGAGCCCTTGTCTTTTTCCACAGCCTGAAGAGGACCACAGATGTGATGTTTGGTGGGAAACAAGTGGTGGTGTGTGGTTATGGTGAGGTAAATAGATGGGCCCCTATGTCTCTGTTTTTTCTTGTCAGAAGGGCTTAATAGAAACACTGGATGAAGGAGACAGTCTGGAAACGTTGATGAATTGGTCAGAGTATGTTTCCATACTGTGCTTGAAAACAGTAGCTCTTGGGAGGAGAGGCAGGGAGGGTCTCTGTGAGTTCGAGGCCAGCCTGGGCTACAGAGTGAGTTCCAGGACAGCTAGGGCTACACAGAGAAGCCCTATCTTGAAAAACCAAGAAAAAAGAAAATAGTGGCAAAAGTCTTTCATCATATTTGTGAATTTAAAGGTATAGAATGTATTGAGTTTTCATATTTTGCCAGTTTTTCTTATTGATTGATGTCAGCATTAGCTTCCCTAGTTATAACCTTTTATGAAATACAATTCAAGTGAATAAGTAGCATTTTATCCCCATTTTATGACTTGCATTATGATGGAGAAACTGACGTGACATTATACTTGACTGTCTCTAAACTGGAATAGGGTTTAGGAAGTTTATTGTCTTCAGCAATGGTCCACTGAAGTTCTTGGGCTGCTGGCTATTGAGTGGACACATTGCAAGTGAGTTTTTATGGAGTAAGAATTCAGAGTTGTTCTTGTTTGATCTTGTTTCCATAATGGTAACTGTTACCCAAAGCCTCCCTCTCCCCCAATCTTGTTACAACATGTCTACTAAATTATCTCTAATTGAAGTTTACAACCTGGTTTAGGTTTCTCTCTGCTCCAGCTGGGTTGGAGTGTTCACTTAAATGATGAGTAATTCAAAGAAGGCTAATTCCTACCTCCTCAAAACCTTGTCTGCCCCCAATGATCATGTCTTATTAGACCTGGCAACTTGGCCTTTCCTGTGTTCTGCAGGTAGGAAAGGGCTGCTGTGCTGCTCTCAAGGCCCTTGGAGCAATTGTCTACATCACAGAAATTGACCCCATCTGTGCTTTGCAGGCCTGGTAAGGCTAGAGTAATGAGTCTATTCGATTTGATGTAGTTGCTTTTTATTTCTGAGAGTTGATGATTGAATTGCTCAGTTGTTTTTCATAGTCACCCAGGAAGAGAAGAGTAATATAGCTTTGTTCCCTTCACACTAATTCTAGGTCCTGCCACAGTCTTTGGTACTTTTTATACTTTGGTATTTTTTCCTACACATTTTTTCTTCCTGTGTAGAATCTTGGGGCTCTGCAGGAGCCAGTATGTATGCAGTTTAGTATAGCTTATTACTTACTACTTCTGGGAGATAACATTATCTTTTACCTCAGAAGGAGATTTTGTTTTCTAATTTCATGATCATTTCAGAAAGTTTTATCAGTGTCACACACACACACAGTTTGCTTTGCTTATAGTGTTACTTCTTTCCTTCCAGCATGGATGGGTTCAGGGTGGTGAAGCTAAATGAAGTCATCCGGCAGGTCGATGTTGTAATAACTTGCACAGGTGAGTATCCGTGCCTTGGTACATGTAGAGCAAAGTTAACTCTCAGGCTGAATCTCAAAAGAGACACAGAAGGGAAGACCCATGGTCAGTGTGAAATCTCAGACTTAGAGTAAGTTCTCAGAACTTTTAACATTTTCCAAAAAAAAAAAAGAGAGAGAGCTTTTCCTTTGGTGATTTTTCATATTTTGTTATACATATCTTTCTCATAGTATATGCAGGCTCTTTTATGGAAGTAGATGTCTCCCAGGTTCTAACTGGAAATAGCTGGTGCTTAAAGTGCCCAGCATCTTTTTCTTCAGGCACTCTTCTTTATTTTAGGAAATAAGAATGTAGTGACACGGGAGCATTTGGACCGAATGAAAAATAGTTGCATCGTATGCAATATGGGCCACTCCAACACAGAAATCGATGTGGTGAGGTTTCTCCCATTAGAGCTGTGCTTTTGTCTGCATTTCACTAGAGCCACAACGGACTAACTGTTCTTCCTTCCAGACCAGCCTCCGCACTCCAGAGCTAACATGGGAGCGAGTGCGCTCTCAGGTGGACCATGTGATCTGGCCTGATGGCAAACGAGTTGTCCTTCTTGCAGAGGTAACACACACCAAAGACTGGCAGGGCACTAGATCCACACAGTAAGGAAGGGGGGCAGCGGGAAATACTAGGACCTATGTTCCTCAGAGTCCTGTCTTCAAATAGAGGTGTGTTTCCCCAACTGTCTATCCCCTAAAAGAGAAACACTCAGGAAAACCTTCCTTTTGCTAAGCACATACACTATTTCCTGCCCTTGACTGATTTCAGCCTTCACACAGATTTGTAAAGCGCTAAAGCCTGGGGTCCTGATCTGAAACTGTAATCCTTCCTCTCCAAGTGAAGTAAAGTCTGTCTTTCCTGTGTCTCTTCCCTTCCCAGGGTCGTTTACTCAATTTGAGCTGCTCTACAGTTCCTACCTTTGTTCTCTCCATCACAGCTACCACACAGGTATGTGGTGAGATGCCTACACCGAGATGTATGGAGCTGGGCACAGCACAGATCAGGTTCTGATGAGAGTACTGTACTTCTTGTCCTAGGTTGTTGAGGCTCACACTTTCTCCTCTAATCGTGTCTCTGCATTGACTGCTCAGCTGAAATTACAGTGTCCAGCTTACTTATATTAGTGTGTCTTTTGTTAGAAACTAAACAAAAACATCACTTCCTCTTTTATCAGCTAGCTTTTATCTCAGGGCTGAGTTCTGCGTGCTCTCAGGATGATCAGTTACTGTCATGCTTATTCTAAAGCACTGTTAAACCTAGTTTTCTGTTAAGTTCCTGTCTAAGAAGGCTTTGTTCCCCGATCCTCTTCCCCACCTTAGGCTTTGGCACTGATAGAACTCTATAATGCACCTGAGGGGCGCTACAAACAGGATGTGTACTTACTTCCTAAGAAAATGGGTGAGTAGAAACGGAAACCTGCATTAATCCTGGTTGGCTACATGGCTTTGTAAAATGACTTTCTTAGAAAAAAATCACTGGATATAGTTGGGTTCTGATTGCTCTTCTAGTGCTTAGTAGATGCTTGGCCTTAGGAGGCATTTTGTTAGCACCACAAGCCTCCATTTTTTATGAGTAATAACATGAGAATAATACAGTATTTTTACAGAATTGTAGAATCTGAGCTAAATAAGGAAGGTGTTCTTATCCTCAGATACCCTTCCAGAGCTCATCAGATTTCCCAGTGCAACTAAGTACAGCCTAGACCAAAGTGAGAGAAACAGAAACAAGTTGTCCTATCCATATTCTTTCTCAATCTTCTGCACCTCCGTGTGACTACTTAAACTTTGCACATGTGGCATAAACCATCTCTAGCCCTTTGCCTTTCTTCATAGTGGTACCCAACACATACATTTAGCTAGTCCAGATGCTTGACTTTAAGCTAAAAGACAACTTGCTGGCTGGAGAGATAGATGCTAGTGGTTAAGAGCACTTGCTGCTTTTGCAGAGAACCCAGGTTCAGGTCCCAGCACCCACATGGTGGCTCACAACCATCTGTAACTCCAGTTCCGAGGGACCTAGTACCCTCTTCTGGGTTTGATGAGCACCGGGCACACATGTGGTCCAAACATGCAGGAAAAGATGTATATACATTTTTTAAAAAATTAAATTCTTACTCTGTTTTCTTCAAATGACTTACCTCAGATTGCTCTTGGATTTTTGTTTGTTTAATTTGTTTATGTATATGAGTGTTTTGCCTACCTATATATCTGACTACAGGCTTGCCTGTTCCTTGTCAAAGACAAAACGGTATCAAATTGCCTGGAACTGGAGTTACAAATGAGCTGCCACATGGTTGCTGGAAATCAAACCTGGATCTAGGAAGAACACCAAGTGCCTTAACTGCTGAGCCATGTCTCTAGCCTGGAGATTTTTTTTTTTTTTTAAGAAATTGTAGTCATAAAAGTTAGGGAAATTTATCTATGGAACAATACTAAACATGTGCCTTAGAAATCCATCAGCCTAAAATTTGTGGCTTTAGGAATCTTACCCTAAATAAATGTCAGTGACAGTAGGCTCTTTTGAACCTGCTGGAATCATCTTTGTGATTCATGATTTAAACAATAGTTTAATCTAGTTAAGGAAGTTGCCGCAGGAAGCTGAGGGTAGTGTATGACATGGTAACCACTCATGAAGCCTAAATCTGACAAAGAAAGATGGGGAAGTAAAGACACCTTTTGCTGACCTGGTAGATGGCCTTTTACTTGCACTTGTAGGTACTAAAAGAAGGAATGAAGGAATTTCCCAGAAATGGAGCTTTGAAAGTTTTCTTAATTACGCAAATATTTCAAGTTGTGTATTTTTTCAGGGTTATTCCATTCCTGTTCTCTTCCTCAGTCGCTTTAAGAAATGAAGATAGAGGGGGAGAATGTATCCTAGGAGGCATATCTGACAAGTCTCCTGCTCCCCTGCTACTTTTTTCTTTCTAGATGAATATGTTGCCAGCTTGCACCTGCCATCATTTGATGCCCACCTGACCGAGCTGACAGATGACCAAGCAAAGTATCTGGGACTCAACAAAAATGGGCCATTCAAACCTAATTATTACAGGTAACTAGGAAGAAAACAATGAAAATCTCTTCTCCCCAATGTTAGATCAGCCAGCACAGCCAGCTTTCTTCAGTAAAGGTGTGTCATGCCTGCTATTGAAGAGTATAAGGCCACAACTGCAAATTAGCAGGGTAATGACCAGGTTGTTGAGTCCAGTGTTTGCCTAGCATAGGGAGTCGCTCCATGGGTTCAGCCCTGCAGAAAACCAAATTAACAAGGTAGAAAAATTGTGAATCTGCCAGTAAATGTAAAGAACTAGGAGTATTCTAAAGCTTTAGGAGGGGGGCCTCACCCCAAGAGGAACCCATGTAGAAATCCCTCCAGTCTGGGCTGGGAGGAAGCTTGGAGATGATACTGTAGCTGATCCCTTGATTCTCATATAGAAGGCATGTTAACTGGTCCATCTCTCTCTTTTCAGATACTAATGGACGTATTGCAGTGACCAGTCCACATGAACCACCCAACTCTAATAGAGTATTTTTTAAGATAACGTTTATTTTCTTCCTATTACTTTCCTTTTGATTTTTTCTATAGTTTCATTTTTGTTTTCTCATCTCATCATTCGAGTTTTGCAGACCACACAGAAACTTGCTCCATGGCTCTTTAGGTGAAACTGAGGTTGAAGGTTTCTCACCGTAATCACTAAAGAAAGGTTTAACTCTGCAGCCCAGAAAGTCGATTCTTTAACCATTTCTGGGGACTTTGGTTGTATTTAATTATCTTATTAACAAAAAAATGCTAAGATATCTCCTATGTGGAACAATCTGCAGTGTCTAAATTGCCTTAAAAGAGCCGGTTCCCTTGCTGCTGGAACTAGTGCTCTTTCACTTCTTCAGAAGAGCCAGGATGGTCCTTCCAGCCAGGTAGGTTAGATGTAGGTGGTGCATGTCCACTCCCCCTAGAAACCTTAAGCCGTGTTTCCTGTGTAAGGTGGCATGTCTGGCGCAGAGGTGTGTTGTTAAACTCAGTAGGTTCACTTGGATTTGTAGTTTAGTCCTTCCACCAGTCTCTCTCGTTGTAGTTTTTAACTAAACTGCATTCTATCAAGTTGAATTTTGTCCCTTAGCATTTATTTCTGTTGTATTTTTTTAAATTAAGGAAAAATTTTATGTTGACACTGAGGAACAGCTCAGGTGGTTACCACTATCTCTTGAACCTTTGAAGCAAAGTGTGAACAGTTGAGGCTAGAAAAATACTAGTCTCAGACTTTGATGAGCCTCTCATGTTTCTGGCCCATAGTTTATAGCATCAGTGAACTGGAGCCATAAGCAAAATTTCCTAGCTCTGCCTCATGCAGCTTATGCTGTCAGCCAATTTCTTGAGCCATTACTCAGTATAAAACACTGAGCCCCATCTTTAGGGTTTATCCTTTAAGAGCAAACTTGTGGGCAGCTGTGCTTCTGCAACCTAACTATTTGAAGAGATGTTTGTATAGATAGGGAGAAAGAATGATAAATTGGGCCAAGGTGAAACAAATATAACTATATAATATGTCCAGAACTGTAGGCCTTGTCTGGTGTTAGTTTTATAGACATGGTGCCGCTTTTGATTGACACTTGCCACAAAAAAAATAAATGAATAAAAATTATAAGCTGAGATCTTAAGGAAGAGTTGGTAGAGAAAGTACATCCTGATTCATGTTCCAAGATAATTCCAAGAGGCCCTCTAATGATCAGAGAGATTTATTCCCAGGCCACTCACCCTGCTTGCCAGTATCTCTGCATGGTCAAATGAGCTTCTTGCTCACAAGCTTTAAGTATATAATTATCCAGGATTTTAAGTCCTGAACGTGTTCTAGCTTGTGATCCTTCAAAGATGGGTTATGCGTTAATTCTAGGTACTAAAAATGTTTACTTCTCTCTTTCCACTGATCAGAGAAACAGGCACCAAATCAGACATACAAGAAAGGAAAGCTTTTACCCTGCACCTTCTTAGCAGGGAACAATTATCTTGCCAAAACTTCTTTGCCTTTCCTCTCCTGTTTCTCCCTACCCAGTCTCTTCTTGCTCCTTGCCAATGTGATCATGCTTTCTTCTCTATATATGCTAACATTTGAAGACCTGGTTCCTAGGGCACTTAACCAGCCAGTCAGAACACCACATTCAGGAGGGACTTACCTTGGCCAACAACAGTGTATCCATTTGGTCAGCTGTGCTGGAGGGAAGGGGCCCAGTTCTTGCTGTCCTCTAATCTGCCCTGTGGTCCTGTGTCTCTTACTGTATCCATAGGAATAATAGGTAAGGGCTCGTCTCTGTCAAGCCATTGTAACAAAGGACACTGGAAAATGTCTGGCATCAGAGGGAACATGTGGAGACCAACTTGGGAGGAAAATATTCATTTTGTATTGAATGATTTTTAATGAATGCAATATTAATCCTTGCAGATGAGCAATAATCATTAAAGTCAATTAAAATGTAAAATTTACTGGTAGTCTTGTGTGGATTTTGTTTTTTTTGTTTTTTTTGTTAAATAGCAAAATTTCATTAGACCCTGTTTCCTAGGATGAGACAAGCCATTTGAAGACAAGGTCAGACTTTTATAAGCTGGCTTCAGACTTCTTGGCTTAAGTCCTCCTGACTCAGTCTTCCCAGTAGCTGGGACTATAGGCTTAAACGCACTATTGTCATTAATGTCTTAAGTTGCTATGATCTCAATGTTGAACATCCTCCTAAAAGTCATTGCATTAAGACTGACATCACTACTGGAACCTTTAGGAGGTAGGACGTAATAGAAGGTGTTTGGGTCACTTGAAGGACCCAAGTGTGCCCTTGGAAGGAATGGGTGTGACATCACCCATCTTTTTTTTCTGGCCAGTGAGATGAGTAGTTCTATTTTCACCTTAAATGTTTATCTTACTGTTAGACCCAAAGTAACTGACCAGTCAGTCATGGACTGAAACCTGCCTCCAGAACTTGTAAGCTAAAATAATGTTTTGGTTTTTGTCTTTAATAGTTGATTTCTATTTTATGTGCATTGGTGTTTTGCCTGCATATATATCTGTGAGGGTGTCAGGTTCCCTGGAACTGGACTTACAGTTGTGAACTACCACATGGGGGCTGGACATTGAGCCCAGGTCCTCTGGGAGGGCAGTCAATGCTCTTAAATGCTGCACCATCTCTCCAGCTTCCCAAAATAATTTTTTTATCTTTATAAGTTGGTTATTTCACCAGGCAGTGATAGCACACACCTTTAATCCCAGCACTTTGTAAAAGCCTCACATTGGTGAATCAGTTTCAACTGATGGATTTGAGGGCATATATTCAGACCACAGAATTCTGCCTCAGCCTGGGGCGGGGGGGAGTTCTTATCTAGAAAATAATCTAGTAGCTTCAAAATTCTTACTCTATCACCAGTTCAAAAGTAACTCCAGTGGCTCATCCAAAGCAGAAATGGATATTAAGATATAGTTCATCCTAGGGCCAATGGCAAAACTAATCACATCGTTTTTCCAAGTGCAAAGACATTATAGACATTGGATAGCTGATGTGGGACATCCCTCTGTATGCTATGAATATGTTTCATTACCATTGGTTAATAAGAAGCTGCTTTGGCCTATTGCAGGGAAAAATATAACGAGGTGGGAAAGCCAAACTAAATACAGGGAGAAAGAAGTCAGAGCCGCCAGAGAAGCAAGAAGTGAGGTAATGCCATGGCCATGTGCAATACATAGATTAATAGAAATAGATTAATTTAAGATATAATGGCTAGTTAATAATAAGCCTGAGCTAATAGGCCAAACCGTTTGTAATTAATATTAAGGCTTAGAATAGTTATTCAGGAACTGGTGGGCAAGAGAGAAA
>JAQHUG010000145.1:1094925-1105655 GCA_028555095.1 Dicrostonyx torquatus | reverse complement strand
CTTACATAGACCTAATATACATGGGAAAGTATAAAAAGACAAGATCTCCTGAGTAAATTGGGAGCATAGGGACATTGGGGGAAGGTTGAAGGGGAAAGGGGAGAGGCAGGGAGGGGAGCAGAGAAAAATGTATAGCTCAATAAATATCAATAAAGAAAAAATATTTAAAAACATTAAAAAAGAAATAATCATTTTTACTTGGGGCATTTCTGATAAATTACATAAATATGGAACTCATTTTACTGGGTAAAATTTTAAATATTTTTGTAAAATTTGGGCTGTTATACAATACTGTCTCTGTGTCTACAGTGATCTTCAGTCCTCTGGACTGATGGCTAAATAAACATAGCAGCATAAAAAATAAGTTTTGAAAATTAATTTAAGCTCTCATCTTCCTTACCCCAAATATTTCCATTAATTCTAAATCTAATATTCACTTGTTTTGGAAAACATCAATTATCTTCTTGTAAAACAACTAATGGGTGTACCGGTTAGTTTTTGTTGTCAGCTTGACATGAGCTAGAGACACCTGGGAGAGGGAACCACAGTTGAAGAACTGCATGGATCAGAATTCCTGTGGACAGGTCTATGGGACACTATCTTGACTGCTAATGGATGTAGGAGGGTCCAGCCCACTGTTCGTGGTACCATGGTACCAACCCTAAGCAAGTAGTTCTGAAAGTTCGGGAAAACTAGTAGAGCATGAGCCAGAGAGCCAGTCAGTCAGTAACATCCTCTCTGGTTTCTGCCTTGGCGTTGTCTTCCTGACATCCCTGCTTGTAACTGGAAGAGTAAGATGAAATAAACCTTTTTCTCCCTGAAGTTGCTTTTGGAAATAGTGTTTATCAAAGAAACAGAAAGGACAATGGGACAAAGGACTGAACCATTGCCCAAAGAGAAACATTGCACACTATTATAAGAGACTTTCAAAATAATAGGTACGGGCTGAAGAGATGGCTCAGTGGTTAAGAGTATTGGCTGCTTTTCCAGAGGTCCTGAATTCAATTCCCAGCAACTACATGGTGGTTCATAACCATCTGTAATGGGATCCAATACCCTCTTCTGACAGGGAGGTGTATATGCAGATATATGTGTATGCATTCATATACACAAAATATATAAATAGATAATCTTTAAAATAATAGCTACAATTCAAATTTGTCTATAGAGTCTTTCCACAGTGATCTCCCGGGAGGTGACCACTTAAAGGGAGGAGAACGAGAGCCAGATGATGTCAGTTTAATAAGACACCACATCCAAGACTCCAGTCAAGACAGGACAAAAAGGACCCTATTGGGCATTTAGAATCTTTGTGATCTAAAGCTTCAGTATTTGTATATCTCACTTCTAACTTGTGCTTACCTCTTCTAAGAACACATCCAGTTGGGCTTGAGAAAAGCTAGCACATCTTCAACTACCTTAGCGATGAAGTGAACCTAATTCAAAAGTCCCTAACAACTCTAGCAAGTCTCTCTTTTATAGCATATTTCTTAAGTACTTTCAAATTTAGATCTTCTTTATAAAAGATTTATTAATTTATTTTATGTGTATAGATGTTTGCCTGCATATATGTATGTGCACTGTGTGCCTGCAGTGCCCTTGAAGGCCACAGGCTGTTGAATACCTTGGAACTGGAGTTACCATCAGTTGTGAGCCACTCACCATGTGGGTGCTGGGAATGCAATCCAGGTCCTGTGGAAGAGCATCAGTTGGTTTTAACCACTGAGTCATCTCTTCAGCTTCCTAGAGTGTCTCTATTTTACATGCAAACTCCTACAGCCAAAGCAATAAACATCCCTACAAAAAGTAAAAACAAATAACAACAAAAATCCCTTCCAAACAGAAGAGGTTTATTATTAATTGGATCTAATCAATCAGCTGTGTTATTATGCTGTTACTGATATGGGAAATGTGAAGATACAACAAATCTCTATTGGTCAATGTGTTGTAGCTACCTGTATTTCCTGTCACAGCATGACTTATTCTGATTACCCTCTGCATTGTAAATGTGGCTACCAGCCCCACTGTATGGGTCCTAACCTTATCTATCAATTACACAAACTCTAATTTGTAGGCGGGATTTGGTGAACTCAAATTCTAGATGCTACACACTACCATCAGGCTGGGTAGGTTCTGGAAGCTCTCTGCATGACATACTAGGCTTTTTGGTTGGTTAGGGATGCCTGCTGCCTTCATTTGCTACCTTTACTTCTTTCGGAAAACATTCTTGATGATCTTAACTTTAGTTATAAAAGCTCCTATCATATATCCATGTACATGTTTTGCCAGACACAAAGGACAGGAAAAAAAAACAAAAAAAAACAAAAACGTGATACCCAGATCATGGTGACTAATGGTGTTAAAGCAATTCAGCAGCATCTTCCTTAAAGGCTTTAACAACTATTTCCTTTTCCTAAAGACTGACTTCTTGCCTACTCTACCTGATTTTCACCATAGCCTAGGAAGGGGCCTTCTGAGCTCTGTTGGGTGTGGGGAAAAAAAAAAAACCAATAGTCTTCTGCAGACATAAAGTGAGGTGTAACACCAAGCACTGACTAAGCCCTGCCCCCAGTCCCTCCCCAAATCCAAAACTATGTTACAAACCATAAAGACCAATTGAATGATTACAACTTTGTTATAGGTGGTTAAGATGTTACAGATCCTGAGCGGATTTGTCCTGGACTATCTTTAGCTCCTTTAACCCTTAATTAACTCTCCATGTTTAGGTGGAACCTGTCAAAGAATATTCCTTTACACTCTGTGAAGATATGACACTCTGACTGGTTTAATAAAAAGATGAACGGCCAATAGTTAGACAGGATTTGGGGGGCAGAAAAAATGCTGGGAAGAAGGGCGGAGACAGACACAGAAAATAAGATAGAGGTAAAAGCCACATGGTAAAATAAGATCAATAAAAAATATAGGTCAATTTAAGTTATGAGAGCTGGTTAGAACAAGACTAAGCTATTGACCAAGTTTTCATAATTAATAAGAAGTGTCTGTGTGATTATTTGGAATCTGGTAGGTAGGACAGAAAAATCTTCCTACAAGAACCTATCAGGGGAAACCTGTAGCATATACTACCTTAAGAGATCACAGACTTACACAACCAACTAGTGCCTGTAGACTTTCATCATGCTTTCTCGTGTATGCTACACTCTCAAAACCATCTAGTTACATTAAATATATATGTGCCCATAAAAAAAAGAAATCACAGACTTGCACTAACCCAAAAGCCATGAGCATCGTCAGGTAGCATCTGAGACCTATGGCAGGGATCTCCCCATTTTCTTTAACTCACTTGCCTACCTGACTCTACTAATATATTTAGTAAATTCCTTAATTTATGGCTTTCATACTAAATAGGTTCTCTTAGATGCAGAATCAGACTTTAAAATAGTGTGTGTATAACATTTAAATTATGCCTTCATTTTGTTCTGTGACTATTAAAAGTTCATGTAACCAGAGCCAGAGAAACTAAGAAGGATACTGCTCTTGGAGATGACCTGAGTTTGACTCCCAGCACCTATGTCAGACTGCTCACAGCTGCCTGCATCTCCAGCTCCAGGGGAGCCAACACCCTCTTCTGAGCCCAGCAGTCTGCATCACATGAACAATGCCCCCATAATTAAGAAAAATTCACGTAACCACTTTCACCATGGAGCACACTTTTCAAAGCAACTTGAATCTGAGTTCCCAGATGGTGGGAATTCATATTTGGCTGAGAATAAATTATGTCTTATTTGGGGGTGGTAGCTGTGTGTTGCATTGGTACTGGATTCAGAATTGAGCCAGCACTCTCTCTGGAAGTACAACAGCCATTGTCACCTGTTGCAGCTGTCCTTAATGTTGTCCTAATGGTAGAAACATGTCTAACAAGTGTCAGCATGTTTTTCATCAACAGGGTTGAGTTAGAGGGATCTAAACAAGACACCCCCAGATTCTTGACCAATAGAAGCTATGAGGTAATGTTTCTGTTTTAAAGTTAGGGTTACTGACTTCTCACTGACCCCAGAGGCTAGGGTGCTTCACGAGGTGTGCTGCACAGTGGCCACATGGTCAAGTCCCCTCTAGCACTGCTGTTGCTCTCCTGCTGCCGTGAATGTCTTGCTGTCTTTCTCCAACTATTGGCTCTAGAAAATGAGCTTCCTTGCCCCTCCTCTAAAAACTGCTACCAAGGACAAGTCCATGCAGGAGTATAGAGTCCCCACTTAGCTTCTCAGCAGTGTCATGGTTTGACACATCTTCCCTCTGCCACTGTATCTTTTTCACCTCCCTAGGCATTACCAGGCAATCCAAACACACCTGCTAAGCACAGATGTCTGCCCACGGCCCTGCTCTCTGGAAAGTCTGTGGTCACACTGAGACAGTGGTGTGACAGGAAGCAAATACTTCATGTCTTGGTTTCTTCTGTCTGCAAACGGAGATATGCCAGTGCCCAGTTCATCGCTTTGTTGTGAGGACTGAGTTTAGGTCCTAGATGGCGAACCTGTCACACCAACAGCCTACATCAATATTTGCCATTGTTATTGTTAATATCTAGAAAATGGCAAGCCAACTCTCCCTGAACAGTCGTGCCCTAAAAGACAGTATGTGCAGTGCAGTAAGCATGACCTGGGAAAGAATGGCCATGGAGCCATTCTCAAGGAGCATAGCGAGAGAGATGCAAGCAGAGCCTTGAATGGCACACACATCATCTGAATTCAGTTCAAGAGTAATAGGCAGATTAGATATGAAGGGTGAAGAACAGAGAAGTTAAAGATGCAGCTAAGTTTGGGCTTAAGAAAAATAGGTATTTGGCAACACTATTTGTTAAAATAAGGAAGAGTAGTGCCTAAGTTAGGGTTTCTATTGCTGTGAAGAGACACCATGACCACAGAAATTATTACAAAGAAAAGCATTTAATTGGGACTGGCTTACAGTTCAGTCCATTATAATCGTGGTGAGAATCATGGCACATGCAGGCAGACGTGGTGCTGGAAAAGAAGCTGGGAGTTCTACATCTGCAGGCAACAGAAGAAAACTGTCCCACACTGGGCATAGATTGAGCATATGAGAACTCAAAGCCCACACCCACAGTGACATACTTCCTCCAACAAGACTACACCTAATAGTACCACTCCCTGTGGGCCAAGCATTCACACACACAAGTATATGGGCATGCCATACCTATTCAAACCATTATAGCAGGTTTGGGATGGGAGATAGAACTCAGTAAGCAGCCACATTTGAAATATCCACGACATCTGAGAGACCAAGTCAGCCATTGGATGAGTATGTGGGTTCTTTTGACTACTTCATAGTGCTTTTAAAAAAAGTTGGAAGATTATAACTCAATCTGACCCAGTTAGGGAAGTAGCTGAGTTGGTGGTGTGCTTACTTAAGCATGCAAAAAAGCCTTGGTTCAACTCCCAGTACTGCATAAAACCAGGCATGGTAGTGCATGCCTGTAATTCCATCACTTGTGAAGTAGAGGCAGGGAGGTCAGAAGTTCAAGGCCATCCCTCAGCTATGTAGCAAGTTTATCTCATTAAAATATTGTTACTCTTTCATTCTTCTCATGACTACTAATGGAAAGAATTGCGAGTACAGGAACAGATCCGTAGATGCTCCACGGCTCATGGCTTGTACTGTGTATTTCAGTGAGCAGGAACATCTTAGCCAGGGCACAGGGTGGAAATTGTCAGAAACAAGCTTACTCTGTCTTCTGGCATGTACTTAGGCAGCAGTGGCTTCAAAGGACCTTGTCCAGCACCTGACACCCATGTTGTCCAGCACCTGATGACACACCCTACATTCATAACCCCAGCTGGTGTCCTTCTACAGAACTCAAGTGGGACAACCATAAGAAATGGGCAGCTTCCGCCATGCTGTGAAGGTTCCACTATGAACTTTTGCCTCCTCCAGACTCAAACCAGGATTCCTTGTGGTGGTGGGAAAGCTTCTTGCCTTAGGCATCCCTTCTTCATAACAATGATCACTCCCATTTAAGAACAATTTTCAGAATAATTTCAAAGGTCTGTCTGCTTTGATCCATAGCTTCTGAGGGTAGGTGTGGTGGTCCTTGTTTTTCAGACAGACAAAAAGAGCAATGCTTGAAGACACTTCTGCAGCGTCCTTTCTTCTCTAGGTTGTAGCTTCCTGGGGGTTTCCTTACAAATTGGTGGCATGAGCTCTGCAGCTGCACTGAAATGTGTTGTCGGGGTTTTCTGTCCTGCCCTGTTCCCACAGTCATTAAGTCCCAAAGAAATCACACAGAGGTCTACATTAACTATAAACTGATTGGCCCATTAGCTCAGGCTTCTTATTAACTTATATTAGCCCATTATTCTTATCTGTGTTGGCCACATGGCTCAGTACCTTATTCAGCAGGTCAGTCACATCTTGCTTCTTCTGTGGCTGGGCCAGAACTTCAGAGGAATGGGCTTTCTCCTTCCCAGAATTCTCCTGTTCTCATTGACCCGCCTCTACTTCCTGTCTGGTTGTCCCACCTATATACTTCCTGCCTGGCTACCGGCCAATCAGTGTTTAAAATATAATTGGCAGGATACTGACAATAGTCCCACACCAGTAATGCCTTCATGTCTGGAAGTCTTCACCAATTTGTATTAGCCTATTTTCTGATGCTAAAAACAAAACACCATTGACTAAGTTATAAAGGAAATACTTGATTTTGTATCATTGTTCTTTCTCAATGGGTAGCCAATGGCAAAAACGAACAAACAAAAACATTACTAAATCATCACCCTAGAGTTGAGTGTGGTGGTACCTACCTCCAGTCCTAGCACCTGGGAGGCTGAGACAGGAGGATTACCACAAGTTCAAGGCCAATCTGGCTTACATATTGAGTTCTGGGTCAGCCTATAGGGTAAGAACATTTAAAGCAAACAAGCATTCATATTAATATTAGATACAAATGCTAGAGCTTCTTCATATTCTAGCCTGCATATGCTCGACTTAGCGACTTTCTTCCTATTTCTCAAATTATACATGTCCTTACTTTATACCACCAAGAACACCCTGCCTGGAACATTTTCATCTTTATGAAAATCTCTGCTGTTTTCTTAAGATCTATAATACTACTAGGAAGTGAGTTATTGAGCGCAAATCTAGTATGTGATTGTAGTATAGTATAGTAGATTCAGAATCTGCTATCCTGACTTTACTGAAATAGTCATGTGTGTTTCAAAGTTTAAGATGTTTCTCCCCATTAAATAGAACGTATAGTAAGTAGCTCAGTCTTAGAACCTGACCAAGTTATGGTCACTAAAGTGATGTGTGTTGGATCCTGTATGATTTGTTGCTTTGTGTTTTGTGTGTGTGTGTGTGTGTGTGTGAGAGAGAGAGAGAGAGAGAGAGAGAGAGAGAGAGAGAGAGAAGCCTCTAGATACTGATACATCCTTCAAATCCCTTAGCTTATCCCACCTGTTTGGCCTAACCCCATGGGTGAAATGTTAATTTAGAGATGTATTACTGGATGTGAAGGGGCCTGATAAAGTAGCCGAAGGCAGGAAGGAGGAAGTAACAAATGGCAGCTTGGAATATATTCATTAATTTATAGCAGAGACTTTAAAAACACCTCCTTGATGAGACCCACAGGAAATCACACAAAAGTTACATCACAGGAAGTCAGAGAGACTTCAGCCTGAGGCATGGAGCAGCAAAGGTGGAGCACTGGAGAGACAAAGACAGGCGATATCTGTGAGGGTTTTTACTCACAGCAACAGATGGCAGTAGCGGCCACCTTGATGGGACACACCCAACACAGAAGGCTAGACCTCCCCCTGAACCTGCTCTTTTCCTTCTTCCTTCCTTGTGTGTAAAGAGAAGGATGGAAAGCATGCATGCCTGCTACTCTGCTCCCTTTCAACTCTTACACAACTCATGACTCAGACACAGGGAAGGATGTCATCTCTTTTTAAATCAGGTCAACCCCCCACAGACTTGCCCACAGGCCAATTTGGATCTAGACAGCTCGTCATTAAGACTTTCTTCCCGGGGCGATTCTAGTTTAAATTAAGCTAGTGACAATTAAAGCTAGCCATAGTGTTGCCTACACAAGACAGAAGAAATACCATGCTAAGCCAACGTTCCGCGCTGGTGTGAGCCACCATCACCTCCACCTACAGAATCTCCCACCCTCATCCATTCTTTCAGGGCCTCTCATTCTTTCTTCCCAAAGCAGTCAGGTTGGGTTGTAAGCATCAGACCATGGTATCTGTTTAGTTAACACTTAGGATAAAATAAAAGGTCTGTCCTTTAGGATGCATTTTACAGTCCCTGTAGTCTCTGAGCTCCCTGAATCTTGGTAGAGCTCTCCTATAATCTTTCAGAAAGCTTCCAGATTCTCATGCTCAGGCATGCTTTCTCTGAACATCCTACCTGACCCATAGCCACACACACTGCCATCTTCTGATCCCTTACATTTTTAAAAAAAGATTTATTTATTTAATAATTTTAATTACTTTAAATATATTTTTTATTATTATTGTACTATGTGTGCATGGTGTATTATGGGATAATCCTTTTATACACTGTGAAGTTGTGTCTCTGCCAAGGCCCCTTCTGGTTGGTCTAATAAAGAGCTGAGTGGTCAATAGCTAGGCAGGAGAGAATAGGCAGGACTTCTGGCAGAGATAGGAACTGTGGGAAAAATCTGAAAGGTGGGAATTTTGTCAGCTAGATACAGAGGAAGTTGGACATACAGCATGGAGAAGAGGTAACAAGCCAGGTGGCAGAATATAGATTAATATAAACAAGGAAATTTAAGTTATAAGATCTAGTTGGGAACAGGCCTAAGCTAAGGCCAGGCTTTCATATTTTAAAAAAAATTTATTTATTGTGTGTACAGTAGTCTGCCTGCATGTATGCCTGCAGGGCAGAAGAGGGTGCCAGATCTCATTACAGATGGTTGTGAGCCACCATGTGGTTGCTGGGAATTGAGCTCAGGACCTCTCTGAAGAGCAGCCAGTGCTCTTAACTGCTGAGCCATCTCTCTAGCACCCTTACATTTCTTATTTCTTCCGAAAAAAAAAAATCTCTCTCTTTTGGCCAAAATTTTGTTCCATGTGATTGCTAATCTTGGTTGTAAACTTGACTACATCTGGAATCAACTAAAACCCAAGCAGCTGGGTATATCTGTGAGGGATTTTTCTTGATAAGTCTTGTTTTTGTTTTGTTTGTTTTGAAACAGGATCTCTCTTCACAGTCTTAGCTATCCTGGAACTTACTATGTAGACCAGCTTGTCCTCAAACTCACAGATATCTCCTGCCTCCGCCTCCTGAATGCTGGAATTGAAGGTTGTCACGAGCTGTGGGGTTTTAGCTCCAGGTTCTTTTGCGAGTAGCGCTATGAGGACTCAGTGCCCTTCTTCCCAGAGAGTGATGAGTAACCAGACCAACCAAGAGAATCGTCTTTATAATGATTCTTTACTAGCAACTTCAATATCCAATGCATTAATGGGGTTTACAATCTTAATAGGCATGGGACATTGATGATGGGCAACACACAGGCAACTCCATATCACAATTATCAACCCTACTAATCCTAATATGTAAAACCAATTCATAACCTCAATTCAGCTTATCAATCATTTATGAAGCACTTCTTAACCTTAATGCAACTTATCAATTAATTTCCTAATACTAATACCAAACATTAAACATATGTATTAAAATATAGATTTCCTTAACATTTTATGCTCTAATATCAATACTAAAGCTTTAATAACTTCTAACAACTCACACCCTAAACACATATTACAAAATGCCCTACTTAAATAATCCTATCACACACACATTATATGACCTGATCTGTTCTGTAAAGGGCTGAAAGGGATGGCTAGGTTTCTTCCGGCTGGAAGTCCAACTGCACTGGGGGCTTGATTACGAAGCTCAACTCTGACCCCATAGTTCTGTGTGGTCTGGTGATGGTCCGCTTTTGGGAGATAAGGCGTTCGATGTCCTGCTCTCAGGCTGGGACCGGGTGCTGGGTCAACTCTTGACTGGGTAATCTGTGGTCTGGTGCTAGTCTTATCTCAGAATTCAGGGCCTTTGGAGGGCTCTCTTTTTAGAGTGACAGTCTCAGGAGACAAAGCTTTAGTTCTCGGGTAGCGAGGATCTACTTTTCGGGTGGCAGAGTTCGGGAGACAAGGCTTTTGGAGGATCTCGCTATGAGGCTTCAGCAGCGTGCCTGGGTCATCTTAATGGCGAGATGACTGTCTTACTTTTGCCTCTCTTTTAAATACGTTAGTAAACAACTTGTTTACTTGACTTCCGATAGCCAGATGTCCTAGGCTATCGATATTGACTGGGCACAGAGGGGTGAGGTCCCTCTCGTGTCCATGTTTTTGGCAAACATGTTTACTCCAAGTCTGTATCAACTCCCCGACACAGAAGGGTGAGGCCCCTCTTGTGTCTTATTGGAAAACATGTTTACCTCAAAATGACAAGGGTGTTTTCCCTACCCTTAACATTTTCTTAACATTTTCTCTTAGCAATTTTCCACACCACACACAAGAAGAAATGCTTTTACACCACACCAAGTTGCACTCATTCTTATCCTATAAGTTTCCTGATCTATCTACACTACAGATTTCTCTCTTACTTTTGAAATGGAATGGGTTAACAGCAGCGGTAACACCACGACCCCCCTTCTCCTAACCCAAAATAGGGACATCAGCCAAGATTCCCTGCTAGCAGAAGCAGGATTCCAGGTGCCTTGGTATCTT
>JAQHUG010000145.1:1049150-1092440 GCA_028555095.1 Dicrostonyx torquatus | reverse complement strand
GCCAACATACCTGGTTTACTGCAGTCTTTCAATGTATGATGCTGATAATAGAATTCTAAAAATAAGGAAGGCCTTGCTGGACACTGTGGCCTGGACGTGTTATCTTAGTAGTTTGAAGGTACAGACAGGGAGATCAGGAGCTCAAGCATAACCTCAGCTGTAATAGAGGCTAACCAAAACTATATGAGAACCTATCTCCAAAACAATGTATGTGGATAACCATAGTACAGAAATAACTGCTAATTGTCTTATGTGAGAAAGTGCTATGGGTGTATAAAGAGAGTATTGATGGAAATTCAGCCCACCATTGAAGATATAGTGTGCCTCTGGTTCTCACAGAAACAATTTGTTTTGCTAAGAATGGCATATACTTGGGGACTATTTGGTTTAATTTATCAGTAATGACATATTTTATAGTTATAGACAATTGAAGTACTGTTGTTGTAAATAAATTCTATTTTTTATTTTTAAATAAAAAATAACTATTAGTGATTGGAAATTGAGTCAATACTGCTAATAAAGTTTACTGCTTCATGTCTAGAAAAAAGCTAAAGAAAAATCAAATTTTATTTTTTCAGCAGTTGCATTGGGAATATGTTATTGTTATAACAAAAACATGAGTCAAAATAATGATCCTTAACATTAAGAAAATCCTGGTTTCTATGCACCTGAAAAAATGAAGTCAGATGAAAGCCCCACTCCCACCCCTGCGTTGGGATACTGAAGCAGGATTTCTGCAAGTTTGAGGTTAGCTGGGCTACAACAAACTAAAAAAACAAACAAGCAAACAAATGTTTTTGGTTTTTTTTTTTTTTTTTGGTTTTTCGAGACAGGGTTTCTCTGTCACTTTGGAGCCTGCAAACAAATGTTTTATTTTAAAAAATAACTTATTTGTAGAAAAGAATGCTTTATTCAGAAGGTTTTAGTTGATTTTCTGAATCTGTAATCTTGGGAAAAGATGAAGAACAACTCTGTGATTCACAGCGGTCTCAGGAGGGAAGAACCTATCACCTGTCGCAACATCATCGTATCCTGATGATGGATCATCGAGAGAAGTGTCTAGACTGTGTCCTAGCTTGCTTTCTATTGCTGTGATAAAAGCACCATGACCGAAAGCAGTTTGAAGATGAAGGGTTTATTTGGCTTACCCATCCACATCACAGTCCACCATCAAAGGAAGCCGGGCAGGAGCAGAAGCAGGGACCACAGCTACTGGCTTGCTCCCAGAATCTAGCTCAGCCTGCTTTCTTACACACCCTGGACCAGCTGCCCAAAGGTAGCATTGCCAGTAGTGGCTGGTCCCTCCCATACCAATCCTTAATCAAGAAAATGCCTTACAGACTTGCCTGTAAGCCAGTCTAATGGAGGCATTTTCTCAGCTGAGACCTACCTTCCCAGACAGCCAGCTCTTGACAAAGAGCTCACCAGGACAGTCTGCTGCGGCCTGCTGTTTGTAGGGATTTTTGTTGCCCTCAATCTATTAGCACCCTGGCTGCTTCTGTCACAAACTGCACACACTGGATAATCTTATTAATCAGATCCCCAGATATCCTTGTCCTTGACGTTCCCCGGACCGCCACACTGAGCCTTCATTACAGATCCCCACTTCTCTGTTTTGGACTCAGAGTTAAATTAATTCCTCCCACCCCCATTGCAAAACACAATCACAGTGACTCCTAGCCACAGCACTGCCATGACCCCACCTTGAATGAAATCTCTTGCCATTTTTTTTTAATTTTAAAAGTAATTTTTAAAAACTTTGAAACTATAACACCTTTCCGTCTTCACTTTCCTCCCTCCAAACCCTCTCATGAACCCCTTTCAAATTCATAGCGTCATTTTAATTGCTACATATGTGCATATAAATGTATGCATATATTCCTAAATACATAACTACAACGTACTCAGTTCATATAATGCTGCTTTCATGTTTCTGTTTCCAAAGCCGACCATTTGGTATTGAAGAGCTAATTGGTGTGTTCTTCCCTAGGGAGAACTACTTCTCCTGTTCTTAGCATCGCTTTGTTGCCTGAAGTTCTTTGTCTAGGGTTGCAGCTTCATGAGGGCCCCTGTCCATGCTAGCTGTCACTCTTGTTTAGGCAGTCATGCTGGTGAGAGAGACTTCATAGATGTAGCTGCCGACATTTCTAGGAGACACAATCTCACCGCAAAGTGTTCTTCTGACTCTTCCAATCTTTTCGTCCCCTCTTCTACAGTGATTCCTGGCTCTTAGGTGGAGGAGCTGTGTTGTTTAAAGAGGGCTGCTGCTTGCCCTCTTTAAAGACATTATTTGGTAATTTCATACATGTACACAATGTATTTAGATCAGGTCCTATACTTCCTCTGTTGCTTAAAATTTTTAACAAGTGGCATAGATAATTTTTAACAATTACTTTGTCTATGGCTCAGACAAGATTTTGATTTATCATTCAATCCCAGCTATGAGAGTTTGAAGTCTTTGTCTTGTTCCTGATGAACTGATTCATGTAATGGTTAATTTACTTGACTGAACTTAGAATTGCTTGGGAGGTGACCCCCTGGGCATGTCTGTCAAGGCATTTCCAGAGAGGATTAACTGACTAGATCTTCCTTAAACTGGGCAGTGCCATCCTGGAGACTACTGGGGTGAGGGCGTGGGAGAGAGCCAGGTAAGTTCCATCAGTCCTTTGTCTCTGTTTCTAGACTGTTGGTGGCAATGTGACCAGCTGACACACCCCTGTCACCAAATCTCTGTCACCATAGACTGTACCATGGTACTGTGAATCAAAACACTCTTCCTTACGTTGGTTTTGTTAGGTATTTTGTCACAGCGGTAAGAAGAGTGACGATCAAGGATCTAATGACGAGTTGAGTCGGGGCGCACCTTAGGAGCCGGTGCACATCTTCGGAGCTGGTGCACATCTTTGGATGTGGTAAGGAGCAATTAAGATTCTGAGCGCATTTCTGAAGCGGCGGCAGAGTGCCCAACTTCTTTTGAGAGGTACCTGCAGGCTGGGAGGTCTTCCTGGGCCTCTTTTCCTAAGTGGGAATTACTCCCTGCCTCCCTGGGTTGAAGTACTTACTGAATTTCTGTGAGCCTTTCTGTTCTATTTTCCTTCAGCTCCCACGGGAACTTCTCGGTTGGCTGGATGACCTTCTTCTGTTGAGCTCTTCTGTGCACTGCCAGACTTCTCTCTTTCCCAGTCCAGAACTCCAGCTTGAGCTTTAGGTCCCGCTGCTCTTAAAAGACACAGGATCCCCAGGAGACTGATTACAGATGGAACGAGTCTTTTCTCTGTTCAGCGACGCTTTGGAAACATTCAGACAGCACGGCTTCCCTCTTACCTAAACTAAGTCCAAAGACTCCATAAAACTGACCTCTATGTGACAAGTGTGACTTAAAATAATAAACTAACCCCAAAACCAAAAGAATAAAAAAGGCAAATGAACAAAATAAAACACAAATTTAGAAAGCAAGTGAGGGTCTCAGAATGTCTCTCAGCTGTTAAGTGTTTGCTGAGCACAAATGAGGCCCTGTGCTTAGTCTTCATTACTTCAGAACAAACCAACAAGGAACACAAAACCAACAAAACCACACACGCATACACACACGCACGTGTGCACACACACATGCACACACACACACACGTGCTGCGCACACATGCACACACACAAAGCAGAAAAAAAAACTTCTGTGTTTTAAGACATAAATGTTCTACTTCACCACCTAGGACTTGAGGGGTATTCTCAAGAACTGCGCGCTCAGAAGAGTAGTGAAACAGAGCAAGCCCCACAGATCTGTGTATGAAAGTTTTCTCTTCTGCATAGATAAACTTAACCCACCTGTCAGGAGCACAGCTTTGGTCTAACTGTTCCACAGTAGTGACTCTGGTACAATTACTCCTACCTACAGACTGAAGTTTTTAAGATTTGAGACTTCCCTTTGTGTCTGTCAATATGTTTATATATGCCATATGAATGATATCCTCCCATCTCCAAAATAAGTTGTAAAAGAGCTCTGCTTAATCAGCTTAAAACAAATAAGCTCTTATGTAATTAAGTATTTCTAAAATAAGAACTGACCCAGACACTTAAGATTTTGAGAAATCTTCGTTAAATGAAAATACTGTTGGATTAGTGGAGCGATTTTACAGTTGGGTGTGGTAGTGCATACCTGATTCCAGCTCTCCGAAGGTAAAACTAGAGAATCACAAGTTCAAAGTTAGCCTGGAGCACATAGTGAATTCCAAGTCACCTGAACTACCTATCAGGATCTATCTCCAAAAACAACCCAACAACAACAACAAAAACCAGTAAAATAGAAAGAGAAAAGAAGACCTCCCAGAGTTGTCAGTGTTAAATATAATCCAGACATATGCCTTGGACCCCATGAGGTTTCCTAAGTAAGTTCATGTGATCTCTGTCACAAGGCTCATAATGAGGTGACATTTAGGTGATTATTATCTCAAGAGATTTTTATTAGCAAACCAACTACAGTTGTTAAAGCAAATTATTAGACAAAAGTACATAAATAAGTAAATTGTTCGACTATGATTATTTTGTTTTATGTATGTTTTATGTGTGTACTTAAAAATAACTTCCTAATCTGGGTGTGGTGGTTCACACTATGGGCTGTTTCGTAATGAAAAGGGAGGCTGAAGGACACAAACTAAAAAACAAACAAACAAAAAACCTAAAATGACGTAGGAAGTAGCAAGAAAAAAAGAGAGGTCAAATTGTCTAAGCTTAAACACTTTTATTATAGAAGATTTAAAATAAGCTGTAATATAAAATACATTGATATAGATAGTAGACTTTGGCCACATCTCTCTGTTAGGATGACGACGTTTCTCTGGAGAATTAAAGGAACCAAGATTGAATAACACTGCCCTTGGTGAAACTGGCCTGATAGCTTGCATTAAAAGATGTTCCCAGCCTTACAGGGAAGTAAAGAACATCATTTTCTGGCACTCCTAAAAACATATGAATATTTAGGAGATCCCCAAAATCAGAAGAATTAACCAAATCAAAGTCTGACATGGAGGTTGGCCTTCCTATCCTTGAGGGGCTTTAAAAGTTCCTTCTGTAATGTGGGAGATTGCTCGGTTAATACACTTTGTCTTGCCTGAGACCCTAGATTGACACACATGCATGCAAGTACGCACACACGCACACACATACACATCCCTCACACTCCATATAAAGAGTTCCAGCAAAGAATACTTAAGGTGAGCCCGTGTGTGGAATGCTGTTCTTGCTGCACTTTTGTAAACAATCAGGCCACATTTGGCCTTACTCTGATTATCTTTAGTAGAAATGGGAGTGACTGCAGAAAGCTTGTGTTTTAATAGAAAACTCGAACATAACCATTATGAGCCTGTAGCCCTCATCGTGTTCCCAAGCTTTTGTTACATACCTATAGGTAGGTAGTAGATACCTGAATTCTTTCAGCTCCCTCCAACATCTGGCTATAAAGACCTCAAAACTAATGTTTCCAGTTTGGCTCTTGCCCTCCTGACTCTCATCACTGGAAACTAAATCTTCTTGATGCCTCTGAAATTAACGCTAAGACTAGATATAATCTTTTAAAACCTTACATGCTAGGCCAGGCATGAGCCACCTCACAGCACCGTCATGTGGGCTGTTCAGAAAGCTCACCTAAGTGTCTGCTGCCCTAAACACTCACAGTGCAAACCAGGAAAATTGTCTACCCAGACTGCCATCCGCATCCCACTGGTTAGAGATGCTTAGTGCTCAATCTAGAAATCTTGACAAACTGTCTTCCTTCTTCTTTTTATTTTCATAGAAATTCCCTTTCACCAAATGCCTGGCTACTTCTACAATCAAGAAAATACTCACTTTTACCAAGCAAACAACTAGGCTAAGTCCTTAAGGAACAGCACACATTGTTTAAAGAAGAGCGCCTCTTCCTTCAGTGGCTATGGAAACTGGTAAAACCTCAGCTTTGACTTCCCTTTGGTAAGGCTCCCTTCAGTTCCCTCCTTGACCTGGCTCAGCTGTAATTTTTTTCCTCTGTCCTCATTCAATCTGATTCAAACAAGAGTCCTGATAAAGCCAGACATAATAGCTCCTGTCTGCAATGCCAGTACTTGGGAAGCTGAGACAGGAGGATTGCTATGAGACCAACTGTGGCTACAGTGTAAACTCTAGGCCCTTTGCCCTTGGTGCCCTGGCGTATTTTGGCAATAATCCTTTAAACACTTTAGCCAGAAAACCCACATCTTCAGTGTCACTGATTAGCAACTTTCTATCCACGGTCCCCACCCTGCTACTGTTGTTAACACTCCCTTATCCCACCTTGCGGACAAACAAACAAACAACAACTGTCGGGCACCGTCGCCCCAACATAGAAACTGGTGCTTTGCCCTAAGCGTGTTCTCGGAGGCGCGCGGAAGAATCAGACTCTTTCACACCATCATTGTTCAAAGGCAGCTCAGGACTTCTTGTCCTTACAGCATGACCTCTGTTTATTTCTCTCCTCCCAAGCTCTGAATGCCCTCTGAAAAAATGCTCCTCCACCCTCAGGATTCTCTATTCACATTCTTTTTCCAGGGACCCCACACTCTCAGCCACACACCTGCATATCTCACCAGCTTTGGAGCCAGCCACTTCTTCCTGGGCAATCTACAAGTAAAAAGAAGGCCGGAGCCAAGCATTTCACCTTTTGTCTTTCTAAATTGTTAGCTTTCCAGCTACCAAGCTGTATTCAAGCCATGGCCGTGCCAGGTTGGCTGATATCAGAGCCCACAAAAAGAAAAAACAACTGTTGTGGAAAAATTAAAAATGCTGCAGGATCCCCGGCAGCAGAAACGCTGTAGGTCCCCAAGCAGTGGTAGCAGGCCACGTGGCGGCAGGCAGCGGGCCCTAAGAGCATCCAGTCCCAGGCAGAGATGGCTGCCAGTCCCTGAGCGGTGGCTGGTCCCAGGCAGGGAGACACGTGGCAGGCAGGCAGGAGCCAGAGACATGGACAGGCACACCATGTAGAGTAAAGTTAAACATTTATTAGGGTTATGGAGGGGAAAAGGGGAAGGGGAGAAGAAGAGGAGAGACAGAGAGAGAGAGAGAGAGAGAGGGAGAGAGATGAGATAGAGAAGAGAGAGACAGAAGTAGGGGAAGGGGAGAAGTTTTCTGCCTCTCCGAGAGGAAGATGGAAAAGGAGAGAGAGCTCTCAGGCCGGAAGCTGAAGATCAGCCTGCCTCAGTGGATGGGGGAGGGAGTGGGCGTGGCTTTTCTCTTAAAGTGACCGAGATCATTACAACAACAACAAAAAACACTGGTTGGAATATTTCCTCTCCCAGTTGCCATGGCTCCTTCTGAATAAAGCCTGCCTTGCCACCTTTAGTGAGTATCATTAAAAGTCTGATTTTTCTTTAATGCTTTTGAATATGTATCAACATTTTACATAACAAATGCATTTTAAATTAATGTATAATACCTTGTGTGATGATCAAATCAAATGAATTTGCTTATCTATCATTTCAGATATTTATCATTTCTTGGCACTGAGAACATTCAAAATCCTTTCTATAAAGCTACCTGAAATATGTTGTCAACCACAGTTATTGTACTGTGTTAAAGAAAACACTAGAAGTTTCTCTGTCCAATCTGAAGATACAGCTTGATGGTAGAGAGCCCTTGCTCTCAGGATTCAGTTTTACTTCCTAGTAACACACACAAAATTATTCCATCAAACTACACTCCTGTACCTAAAGTTTAGGGCAAAAGTGCTGGATTTTACAGGTCCACTAGTTTCAGCTCCATCACCTGCTCCAAAATGACCAATGAAGACAGAAGCTGCTGAAAAGCAGAGATTTCACTGATGTGAACACTGGAAAGGGAACCCAAAATCTGTCTTTGGGGAATTTACAAGAGCTTTAGTTTTAGAGAAAGAATTGAGGTTGGGGACAAGAGGTAGGAATAATTGCTGGGTGGTGGTGGCACATGCCTTTAACCCCAGCACTCGGCAGGTGATCTCTGTGAGTTCAAGGCCAGAGCAAGTTTTGAAACAGGCTCCAAAGCTACACAGAGAAACCCTGTCTCGAAAAACAAAAACAAACAAACAAAAGAGCTAGGAATAGTGAAGCAGACCTGGTCAAGTGTGGTCTGAATGATCATTGTCTTAGTGCTGGTTCTACTTTTAGGTGACTCTTGGAGGGAAAGGCATTTGGAAGAGGGCACTGTAAAAAGTGACAGTAATATTTCTCCATTACTCCTATGTGTTTGGCATTCTGATATGAAGAAAATGAGTTTTTAGACAGATGTTCCTCGAGTATTATACCTCAGTGCAGAGGTCAGCAGGTAACCCAGAGTAAACGAGACAGCTACAAAATGAAGGCAAAGATGTCAGGGTTTTCTGCTTTTCATTACCTTTGGGCCCAAGTAAGGAGCTGATGCTTTTTAGCAAGAACTGTGTCAAAGTGTCTGCTACATACCTTCCCTCTTCCCCATGATTTCTCCAGTGTTGCATAGATTTTCATTTTCTGTGTTTTATTTACTCATTTATCTCCCCCATGTGAATGTAAACTCCACGAAGACTGGAATTCTATCTCTTTTGTTCACTACTATAGCCTTACAGTCTCTGTCAGTGGTTTGGGGGCAGAGACACAGCTCCACCCTATCCTCAGCAGCCCAAGGAGTACCCCAATCTTTCAGGGTCATAATTTAGGCTAATCCAGGATTAAGATGTTTTAAATATATATATATATATATATATATTTTTGCCTCCATGTATGTCTTTGCACTATGTGCATGCCCCCAAAACACTTTGTGTCTTCAATGCAGAAAAGAATTTCAGGATTATCCAGTATGAAGCAGAGTTGGGGCATTTTAGAAAAGATAATCTAATATAGACTTTAGGTGTGAAGGTTAGGAGAAAGAAAGGAAAGGAAGTGAGACGTGTGGGTATGTCTTCCTCAAGGAAGAGTTTTCACCATAGGTACTATTTCGGTAGCTCTCAAGTTACAAGGCAAAGAAATCCCCCACTCAGGCCCAACGGTGGTGGTATAAGCCTTTAATCTCAGCACTTGGGAGGCAGAGGCTGGCGAATCTGAGTTCAAGGCCAGTCCAGTCTACAGAGCAAGTTCCAGGACAGCCAGGGCTACACAGAGAAACCTTGTCTCGAAAAACCAACCAACCAAACGAACAAACAAAAAGAAATCCCCTACTCCACCCTGCCCCCGTGCATTTTTTTTTCTCTTTTGATAAGTAAAATTATAACGAGGCTCCAGAGGTGTCTCGGGAGGAATTAAAATCTGATAAAACCAGGAGTCCCTAGGGTTGCACAAGTGGTTTCGTGTAGAGTCCCACAAACTTGCAGGTTTTTCAACTGTGGGCGGGGTGGAGGGAGAGGAAAAAGCCAAAACTAGTTGTTAATTGTACTGAAACTCTTCTCTGCTAGTAAGAGGCTCCAACCTGACCCGTGGGTAAGGGATTCCTTTGTCTATTGATTTTCCCTTTCAGCTAGTCTCACCTTGACCAGGCTGTGACTTCAGTGCAAAGCAATGTTAAAGAAAGAGACAGATTAGCTGAAGGTGTTAAATGTCTCCAATTAAAAGGCACCCAAAGGAATTCCTGCCACGTCTCTTCCCTCGTTCCACTGGAAGGAGGGAAGAGAAACTAAATGACAAAGGAACTAAATAACAAAGACCTGGAGGTGATTGGCAGTTCCGGTTTTCAACCCGCGCCGCCACACTCAACATGGCGATTGGGGAAATTTCCTGGAGGAAATCACGCGAGAGTTGCCTGACGGAGCCCGTCCGAGAATTGAGCCGGGGGTGTGGAGCAGCCAAGATGGAGCCGGCAGCCGCCGGTCCCGGCCCTCTGATTGTGAACAACAAGCAGCCCCAGCCACCACCTCCTCCGCCGCCTGCCACCGCACAGCCTCCTCCCGGGGCGCCGAGGGCCGCTGGTGGCCTCCTGCCGGGGGGCAAAGCTCGCGAGTTTAACCGCAACCAGCGCAAAGACTCGGAGGTCAGAGCTGCAGGGGGGCGAGGCTGCCACTGGGCGGGTGACAGAGGGGGTCCAGGCGCCGGGGCAGCTTCCGGGCCCAGCTGGGCTTCCGGGTGGCTTGACAGGCGGGCTGGGGGCTGTCACTTTACCGAGAAGCGTGCAGCTAGGGAGACTGGCAGCTCCCGTGGCCCCGGGGAGGGAAGCCCGGAGCGCTGCCTCGAACTCCTCTGCGGCCCGGGGGAAGGTGCTGGAGTCGGGGACAGCAGGTCTGCTCCTGGGGTCGTGGGCTTGAGGCACAGCGCTGGGGTACAGAGTAGGTGGTCTGCTCATAGCCCCTCATCATTTCCGGCCTGTAGTTTTGGACGGGCGGTGGGCGACGCCAGTTGTCAGTGAAGGGACCCAGGAGAGTTTAGTGGGCGCTTTACAACAGAGCTTGTATCTCTAGTGCTGCGTGGCCCCGGGTTGTGAGGGAGGCAGAGAGAGCGTCCTGGGTCCCCTCCGAACTTTAGCCAGTGCAGGATCAGGCCATGGTCAGACGCCAACAAGTGTCTGTAAGCCCAGTGAACCCAATGCTAAATGGTTAAGGATCAGAAGTACCCAAAGGGCGTCGGATCCTCCTTGCTAGTGAACTGTGATTTTCTTTGCCCGCGCAGTATGGAGCTATTCACCTCGCCCCGAGTTAAAATTCCTCCCACTGCTTCCGTTTGCAGAATTCATGAATGAACACACACCCGTGGCAGCATTTTAGGGCTTCTTAATCAGCACATTCATTCCCAGAGCACTTACTATGCAATCTCCACCTGAGAAAACTCCCAGTGTGATGAGCAGTCACATTGCTGAGAGGGAATTCCTCATTATCCAAATTTGATGCTCCAGCTCAAACCAGAGACAAATGATACTGTCTTTAGACCTCTGAAGTTAGTTCCTTTCAAACATTTTTGTTGCAGGCTCAAACCTTGCTAAAACATGTTGCAAATGAACAAACCCAGAGTAGAGAGGTTGAGCTTAGAGTGGCCTTTTTGAAAAAGCAGAAGATGGACCCTTTAGGAATCTTTTATTGTGGAACAGTGACTCATCAGTGGCTACTTCTCAGTGATCTTTCAAGTATGGAGGAGTATGAAAGTTTAAGTTTGTGAACACACCTTCTTTAATGAACCAGACTTACTCAGCTTTTCTGAAGAGGACCCTGAGAATCAAACTGTACCCCCAGACTTTCTTTTTTAAATGTTTTAGGGGGCTGGAGAGATGGTTCCATTGTTAAAAGAGTTTCTGCTCTCTCAGAGGACCTGAGTTTGGATCTCAGCAACCATATTGAGCAGCTCACAACTGTCTTAGGGATCCAGTACTCTCCTTCTTGTCTCCATGGGAACTTGCATGCACTTAAACACACAGATAGACACATAAGTAAATATTTAAGAAAACGTTTTAGGGCTGGCAAGATGACTCAGCAGGTAAAGAAATGTTTTTGTTTGTTTGTTTTTTTGTTTGTTTTCTGAGATAGGGTTTTTCAGTAGCTTTGGAGCCTGTCCTGGAACTAGCTCTTGTAGACCAGGTTGACCTTGAACTCACAGAAGATCTGCCTGCCTCTGCCTCCCAAGTGCTGGGATTAAAAGGTGTGCGTCACCACCGCCCAACTAAAAAAGTTTTAAATTTCCCTAACTAACCCTAAAATAGATAAATACCCTTTTATGCATTTTATTATTCTGTGATGCTGAGACTCAAATTCCGAGCCTTGTTCAAGCTAGGCAAACACTGTACTGCCAAGCTACAGCCTCAACCTCTAGTATATATTTTATTTCTCTTTCTACCCTTTGATTTCATCACAACCAACATCTGGAAGGCCCATCAAATAATGAGATCTGTCTACTTGCGTTAGAGATGCTGATGCTGCACACGTCTCCTAGTGACAGCTGAAGTCAGTGTCTAGAGGATGGGGAGGAGAGCTCAATATGTGCTATGTAAATTTTGTTAGTCCTCAAAATTAGCCAAGGCAGCCAAGCAGGCTTCTAGTCTTAACACGCAGGAAGCTGAGGAAGGAGGATCAGAGCTCAAGGCCTGGACTCCACAGTAAAACCTAGTCTCTACTTAAGTACATTGGGAGGGGATAAGAAAGGGTAATGGATTTGATTGTGAATATGATCACAATACATTATATAATGTTTATGAAATTGTCAAAATAAGTGGTAAGAAAAGCAGATTTTTGTCATTCCCATTCGTAAATGAGAAACTCAACCTAAGTAATATGTATTACTGTTGATTTTATTTGTGTTTTTGTGGTGCTGGGACATGAATCCAGGACTCAACACATGTTAGGTAGTCATTCTACCACTGAACTATATCCCTAGCCTAGAAACTCAGTAGCTTAAGAGTCCACTATTGTCCATTAATAAGGAGTAGAGTTACTGTTTGTGGGTATATTATGTCATTTTGTCCATTGTCATTATCTTTTATAAGGTTCTCCCTGACCCACCCTCCATCTCACTTGCTTCCCCCCCACTCCCAATGCTGAAGATTAAGCCTAGGGTCTAGCACATGCTAGGCGAGGTGGCCTACACTGAACTCTACTCTCTGCTGGTCTTTCAAGTACATTTTAATCAAGACTAGCTTTATCCATTTTTTTCTTGCTGCTCCTCTCTTCCCAGCACAAGGCTTCCAAGATGGCGTGTTCTCAGGAATCACCTATCCCTAACAGATTCTCATTGCATTCTCTCCTGTGTGTGGGAGGAAGGCCAATCTGTTCCATTTCTGCTTTCTCTGTCTGTCAGTTCTCACTGAAAATTGAGATAAGAGCAGAGTGGCTGAGGGTTTCAATACTCATTTTGTCCTTAGCTGTTTATAGTTCACAGTTCAGAAAGAAGTGCAACTTCTAGATATCCAGTGCTGTGTGGAATGGTCAAGCACTGCACAAAATAGAAGTTTTGTGTTTGTTGTTGAACAAGTGTGTAATGAATATCATCGGTCAGCAGAACAGGATTTCTGTTTCCAGGAACTTACAGTCTTATGGAGAGGAGGGTAATTGAAAAAAGAAATCCAGTGAATAATTCTAGTTTATAATAGGTGTTTTGAAAGTGAATACAGGGTGCTGGAGAGGGCTTAAAAGGAACTTCAGATAGTTCAGGAAACAAAATACTGTGGTAAAACATGAAAAAGTAGAGGCAGTGATGTCACGCAGTGCCACAGTGTCTCTGAGGCATTTGTGTTTATCCCTTTGCAAAACACTCAGGAGGATCTGTGTGACGTTCTTTCCATTCATCAGGGCTATTCTGAGTCTCCGGACCTGGAGTTTGAGTATGCCGACACAGACAAGTGGGCTGCAGAGCTCGCAGGTAACATATAGATAGACTGTTGTGCCATCTGACAGGACTTTTGACTTGGTTCTGAAGAAAATTAAGACTGGATATAATTTTTCTCTAGGTATTCCTGTTAATGATATCTAAAGCATTAGTTAGCTATTTAACTTGGACTGTGTGTCTTGTAATTTTGGATTGTCCTTTGTCTTCATGAAGGCTCCTGTTCAGAGTCAGCTGGAATTGCTTATCGCCCAGTCCCAGGGTAAGACAGTTAGTGGTACGCTTTACTGTACAACAACTGGACAGAGATCTCTCAAACAGTAGTGAGTCCCAGGAATGCTAACCTCTGTGCTTAAATCTTTGTACGTCTGTCACTGCTAACATCATTGATGTATAATGTAAGGTCAGCATAAGCTGCTTCTCCAGGCTTCACAATCCTTATTCAGGAGGTGACACTAAAGACGTATTCAGGGTGATGGTCATCCTCTGACACAGTACAGTCTAATGCATATTATACTAGAAATGCCCAGATTTATGCTCCACTGACATTCCAGTTAGAGCTTCAAAGTGGCCAGTGTTGTCTGTCGAGTACATGAGAACACTAAGGCCTTCCCCACTAGTAACCAGAGAGGGTAGTCTAAGGATCCCTGTCACTCAGGCAGGAGTAGAGGTGGGGCTGGAAACAAATGCCGTACTTTCTCTGCTGCACGTGAGAACCGTGTGGAGTGTGGTAATGGTGAGGACACTTTGTTCTTTGACAGAGCTTTACAGCTATACAGAAGGACCAGAATTCCTGATGAATCGAAAATGCTTTGAGGAGGACTTCCAGATCCATGGTGAGAGCACTTCCCCCTCTTCTTGGTTCAGTTCAGGAGAGGACAGGGTTTCTCTTCATCATCAGACTGATCTAAGACATCCAGGAACATGGAAAAAACTGTTGTACTAGTTGTTCAAGGCCAGACGTGACATGTAGAATGTCACATGGGCCTTCTGGGAATTCTGATTCACAGAACAGCAGTGTAGCCTTATCCCTTATGAAGGAGTAACTTGTCTTTCTGGTCCTGTTCCTGACCTGATTTGAAAGATTAGCACAGCCCATTCTATTGTAAGGAATTATGTGGGTTCAGTTATAAGTGTCTCGTGCCCTGCAGTGACTGACAAGAAGTGGACCGAGCTGGATACCAACCAGCACCGTACCCATGCCATGAGGCTTCTGGATGGCTTGGAAGTCACTGCCCGGGAGAAAAGACTCAAGGTGGCTCGAGCAATTCTCTATGTTGCCCAAGGTATTGTGATGATGTCCCCAGGGACCCCTGGCACCTTTGCCTGTGACAGTGCCTAGTTGTGTCTGGAGGGTCTTGGTAAGCTCTGCCCTGGGTTTGCAGGTACCTTTGGAGAGTGCAGCTCAGAGGCAGAAGTGCAGTTCTGGATGCGCTACAACATCTTTCTGCTCCTGGAGGTGGGCACGTTCAATGCCTTGGTGGAGCTTCTGAACATGGAAATAGAGTGAGCACTTCTGTTGAGGGCCTAAGTAGGGAAGAGGAGGGGAGGGGAGGGAAGTAGTGGGAAGTGGGTCAGAGCTTGCAGGACTAACAACATTTGAGACAGGTAAATAGCCACCTAAGGTGAAGGTTTCTGTTCTCAGGCTGTTTGGAACATATAAGGTTGAATAATGGAATAGCTGCCTAATGATTCTTTGGAAAATCATACAGTAGAGAGAGATGAGAAAATAAAATAACAGAGAGGTGAGAGGTTCCCATGTTGATAGAAAGTAGTGATGGGTTCCTGTGCTGGTTCCGCATGCTCTGTAATGCTGGAGCATTGGGACCTGGGCAGGTTCCACTCATGCCCAAAACAACCCTCAGAGGGAAACTTCTCACCTTGAGCTTCCCTCTGTATTTTCCCTTCAGCAGGACACCAAGCCCAAATCTAACATGTAGGCACAACAAAGCTTGTCACCTCTGGTCCTCATGAACAAGGCGCTACTACCCATTTAAGGATAACAGCCATCATAAATAAGGAAGATTGCTATGTTGGAGGCCAGCCTGGTCTACATAGTGAGTTCCAGGGTAGCTAGAGCTACTTAGTGAGATCATATCCAAAACCAACCAAACAACAAAATTAAAATCAAATAATTATAATTGTAACTAAAGGCACTCACCTAGTACTACATCTTCAGGCATATGCTCATTTGCTTTCAGGACATTTTGTATACTGAATCATATTATGACTCAAGTACCGTTATCACCCTGATTCTGTAGATGAGACAACTAGACGCAGAGAAATTGACTCTTCCTTGCTCATGTATACCCAACTGGTAGAGCCAGAATTCACACTTTAAGACTTCACAGTCTGGTCCAGGGCTTGAGTTCTTAACCATTGTGGTGTCCTAAGTTCTCATGTAAAGCTGAAATATACTAGCTTCTTGTTGCTCTGTGGGACCGTACTTGTCAAGGGCATCCCTTATCTCCCTGGCCCTGTCAAGCTGATTCAGATCTCTTCTGCAGTAACAGTGCCGCATGCAGCAGTGCAGTGAGGAAGCCTGCCATCTCCCTGGCTGACAGCACAGACCTGAGGTGAGACAAGCTTCAAGTACCCTGAACCAGAGAGTGAGCTCAGAGCAAAGCTGAGCATTTCTTAGCTGTGTGTGCATTCCTATTGCACACCAATCAGCTCAGGTGATAGGCTCCTGGGAGTCATTAGTAGGCCCTGATGTCTTAGGGGAGGGAAGGGGCCTGGAAAACCCAGAGGAAATCTAGGCTCAAGCCACTCAATAGAGCTGCTAAGAAATTGTTCATAGAGTATTTTATATGTGGACAAAAACCAGAGCATTGTTCTTGGGCTCCCACCACCCACTGTGCACAGTTTGATCCCTGTCTATACTGGGTATCCTGACAATTCAGCCATGCTTTGTGTCTGTACAGAACTAGAACTGCTAAAGAGCAGGGTCCTCTTCCCATGTTATAGGGCTGAAATCTGGTTTTGGAGTTGGAGTGTGGTTCTCCTCACTGTAGTCACTATCTCTGCATTCACCTCCTGCTTCCACTCTCCTGATAGACTCTGCCCTCCTTCTGTAATCCTGCCCTGCTTTGATCTCAGTCTTTTTCTCTAGTCAGTTTTGTTTTGTTTTGTTTTCTCTCCAGGAGGCTTAGGGCAGAACATTCTGCAGGCCATTCTTATTCATATTTATCAGCTCTGAGTAAGCTCTGTTCAGACACTGCAGATACAGAGTGAGTTATAGTCTCGGCCTGAGTAAGGATCCTCAGGTGTCGGTTCTCTTCTTGGGCTTCTCTCTGTGACAGCCTTCTAGCACATGCATGAGTGTTTTCATCTTAGCCAGAAGGTGTGAAAGCCCCACAGTTCCTCCTTTACATTTTGTTTGTTTGAGACAGACTCCATACATGATTTAGGCTAGCCTAGCACTCACTGTGTAGCCCAAGCTGGCCTGAAACTTGAGACCCTCCTGCCTCAGCTTTCCAAGAACTGGTATTACAAGCATATACCCCCACTCCTGGCTGAGAGTGCCCTTGGTCCCCTGCCTTACGCTTAGGGTTCTGCTCAACATCATGTACCTGATTGTGGAGACTGTTCACCAGGATTGTGAGGGTGACAAGGCCGAGTGGAGAACGATGCGGCAGACCTTCAGAGCTGAGCTAGGTAGGGCCCTGGGGATCCTCTGTTAAGGCCTCAACTGGGAGCTGAGACTGGAAGGCTTTGGGTGGGTCCTGTTGCTGGCTGGGGTCCTGATATCTTTGAGTCACTTCCAGGGTCCCCCCTGTACAACAACGAGCCATTTGCCATCATGCTATTTGGGATGGTGACCAAATTTTGCAGCGGCCATGCACCCCACTTCCCCATGAAGAAAGTTCTCTTGCTGCTCTGGAAGACCGTATTGGTGAGCACCTTCTAGGGGGCACTCATATGCTAGGAGACGAGGCAGGAAAGGCATCTTGTACAGTTGGCCCTCTGTACCTGTGGATTCTCATCCATATATGCATCCAAATGCAGGTCATAGAATGAGGTCTGTAGACCGCACAGACTATGTTGTTGTTATTCCCTAACTTGTATAGCAGTGATTTATGAAGCTTTAGGTATTACAGTCATTTAGGGATGATTTCAAGCTTGCAGAAGGTTACACGTAGGTTATATGCAAATCCCACTCCATCTTCTGAGGGATGTGATACCTTCCTGTGGGAGGGGGGTGAGGGGAAATTCCTGGGCCCAGTCTCCCATAGATAATGATGAATAACTACTTAGTTTAAAAAATATTTGTTTAGTGATATTACCAATTGAATTTAGGACCTTTAACATGCTAAGTAAACAGACTCTATTGACTTACACTGGTACTGCTTTTGCTTTTTATTTATTTACTTATTTCTTGTGCATGCAAGTATGCATTTGGTACATGGATGTGGTACAATGACATGCATGTATAGCTGCACACACCCATGCTCAGAGACCATAGTTTCCTGCTCTGTCATTGTTTGGTGTATTCCCTTATGGCAGGATCTTTAACTGAACCTGGTGCTAAGCTGGCAGCCAGCAAATCCCCATAGTCCTACTGCTTCCGCTCTACCCTGTTGGGGTTACAGGCTAATGTGTGACTTGTCTGGCTTTTTACATGGGACTGGGATTGAAACTCAGATCCTCATCTTTTCAAGGCAGATGCTCTTACCCACTGAGCACCTGCCTTAGCTGTTTAGTTTTTATTTTGACACAGGGTCTGGTCTTAAATTTGAAATATTCCTGCCTTAGCTTCGTCAGTATCTGCTACCAGGCTCAGTTTTTTAAAAGTTACAGAAAAGAGATGAAAAAGAAATACAGGGCATGGTGGTGCATGCCTTTAACCCCAGAGCTTAGGAGGCAGAGGCAGGCAGATCCCTGTGAGTTTGAGGCCAACCTGGTCCACAGAGTGAGTTCTAGGACAGCAAGGACTACATGGTAAGACCTTGTCTCAAAAAAAAAAAAAAAAAAAAAGCTGAGTAGAGGCAGGCAGGGCATGGCAGCATAGTCATACTAGATTGGCTAGATTGGCTCCCTGACTTTGGTTAAAGCCATTTCTAATCAGCAGCTCCATCCTCAAACTAGATGCCTCTTTGGAGACCCTTCCCAAGCCTGTGTTTGTAGAGTGGTTTGAGGCAAAGATGGAACTGATGTAGTTAGTTATAGTCCACTGTGCAGATGACTTTTGTTACCTGGATTGAGCTCAGCTTTGAACAGTGGCGTTCTCTCTCCAACCCAGTAAGGTGTCTTTTGAAGAAACAAGAGTGAGCCTCTAGCTAGCCTGTTTCCAGAGTGTGCTGTGAAGTGGACTGTTTCTATATGGGGAGGGAGTGGATGCTGGGTGGACCGACTATCACACTTAGGATGGGGGACACCGTCAGATTCCAAACTCAGGGCAAGCAGGGAGCACTCTCTCCAGGAGGAGCATCGTACTAAGTAGGGTCTCTCCTTTGCTCTGCAGCCAGAGCTTAGTGAGTTTAGAGCCTCTTAGGGTGTGTACAAGCTTTATCTTGACCAGACCTGCTGGTTCCTCAGGAAGCCTCACTCAGGCTGAGAGGAAAGCTGAGTTACTTAGACACAGTGGCACTGAGCAGCCACAGTGACTACAGGGCTAGAGCTTGAGCTTCTAGTGAATTTAGACAGGAGGTTTTTTTTTAGTATATTATTTTATTTGAGCAACACATAGTATGTTTTAGTTTCTTTTGGAAGACTGACATGTACAGCCTTGAAGCATCAGTCTGCTGACATTTGTAAGAACTGGCTCTACTCTAATTTTTTTCTGTTTGGTTTAAAAACATGGTCTCTGTGTAGCCTTGAGTAGCTTGGAACTTGCTATATGCACCAGGCTAGACTTAAAATTATGGTGATCATCCTGCTTCTGCCTCAGAAGAGTTGGAATTATAAATTATGTGCCACCACACTCTGCTCAATCTGCTTCTTTTTAAAATTAGAGACTATATCATATGTACAGAATTGCATGTATCATGTGCCAGCTTCCACCAGCTGGTGTTTCATTTTTTTCTTGCTTCCTTTTCTCTTGTTCCTTGTACAGAGCACTGAATTCTTGGATGCTTTAGTTTTTTTTTGTCCAAGGGTGGGTCTTTATGGGTCTCTATAAGGTGTGGGTTCTGATGGTGTCATGCATGCTTTTTAGCAAAATGATATCACCAAGGACATGGTGACCTGGACTCTATATCTCCATTTTACACAGTGCACACTTGGTGGCTTTGAGGAGCTGCAGAGCATGAAGGCTGAGAAGCGTACTCTCCTTGGCCTTCCCCCACTGCCTGAGGACAGCATAAAGGTGATCCGCAACATGAGGGCTGCCTCCCCACCAGCCTCTGCTTCAGACCTGATTGAGCAGCAGCAGAAACGGGGCCGGCGAGAACACAAGGTGAGGCAACAGAGGACCACAGGACTCCTGAGAGATCTCAGAGTACACAGGGGGTGTGGTGGGAGCGCATGCTCCTGAGGTTAGTAGGATATTAGAAATCAGCTCCCATCAGGCTGATCAGGAGTTCACAGCAGGGGCGTGTCTTCATCCCCAGGCCCGTGTATAGTGGGTCCTTAGATGTGGGCAGCTTGTGAGGTGCTGGGGCAGGACGTGGTCTGTTACTCTAGTCTTAACTCCTTCTCTGTGTTTGCCGGTGTCACAGTTCTCTATCTGATACCTTTCTGTTGCATTTTAACTGTTTCCCTCTGCCATCATCTCATTAGTTGGCTAGCTTTCTCAGCTCCCTTCCCTTGCTTTCAGGCTCTGATAAAGCAGGACAATTTAGATGCCTTTAATGAGCGGGATCCCTATAAGGCTGATGACGCTCGAGAAGAGGAAGAGGAGAATGATGATGACAACAGCCTGGAGGGGGAGACGTTTCCCCTTGAGCGAGATGAGGTGATGCCTCCCCCACTACAGCACCCTCAGACAGACAGACTCACCTGCCCAAAAGGGCTCCCTTGGGCTCCCAAGGTCAGGTGAGTCTCAAGTTCTAGAGCAGTCTTGAAGCAAGCCCTCAAATCCTCAGGCCAGTGCTGACCTGAGCTCTTCTGCAAAGTTAAGATGACCTTAAGTTATTCTGTGCTGTCATGGGCACTTCTAGGAGGATGGTCTTTTTGATGTCACATAAAAGAACCCTGTGCACCTCTTGTGTAAATAATGTGAACTGGTCAAACTCAATAGTGAAGAGAGTTAGGGGAAAAAATAAAATGTGTATTTAGGCAAACCTATCCCTACTCATATTGGAGTTGTATATGGTATTTATATAAAATGATAGATGAAGAGTTTCACAAAACCACTTAATGCATTGAACAATATCCTTGGGTGAGTCAGTAGATGGGAAGGTAGCTGGAGATGTGTATCTTTATAGACAGCAGCTTAATGAATAGATGTGTATATAAACTTATGTAAAAGGAGTAAGTCCTCAGCTTTCTGGATATTGTGAGAAGAATGTAGAACAGGTCACCCCAAAGCCAAGGTGTTTCTGTTGAGACAAGAAAATGACCTGTTTGAAGTCTATAACTTATATCTCTTAAACTTCTTGGTGTCTGAAAGTATTAAATATTACCATTGTTAGAATAAATTGTGCTTTTAAGTTTAATATACCTCCCTGAATTTGAGTCATCTAGCCATGCATATTTTAGAAATATAAACATCAAGTTTATAAACCCAACAAAATTATATAAAAATCAAGGTAGCTAGAAATCAGATTTTTCCCCTTATTGTAAGAGATCTTTTCTTGTCTTGAAATCACAATTTGAAACTGCTTTGTCTGTTAGAACACAGGCCTGTGACAGTAGCACATCTTGAAATGGAGCTTGATAAAAATCTGTCCCTCTTTCTTCCTGTGGTAGAGAGAAAGATATTGAGATGTTCCTTGAATCCAGCCGCAGCAAGTTCATAGGCTACACTCTAGGCAGGTGAGTGTGACCTGAGTTCCTTTTGAAGTTCACTCACCTGGCCTTGGGGCAGCAGGCAGGTGTGTGGATGTCTGGGCTCAGCACAAGGCCTTCTTTATTCTCTAGTGACACCAACACAGTGGTGGGGCTGCCAAGGCCAATCCACGAAAGCATCAAGACACTGAAACAAGTAAGTGGCCCGAAGGGAACTTTTGGCCTTTGGTCCCAGGTGAACCAAGTGAGAAGGGACAAGCCTTTCAGAGTTATTTGTTTGCCAGCAGTAGCCTGGGAAGCACCTCTTCTTAGGCGTGACGTCTTTTAGGGGTGTGTTATACACGAGCCTCAGAGTTCAAGAAGCCTGTAAGTAGCCTTCCCTTTTCCTGAGCCAAGTTTGAAGATTTGAGAGGAGTTGCAGGTGCAGATGACATTGTCAGCTTTGCTGTCCATGGGTTGGCTGGGGAGCAAGGCTTATGAGCACCATCGTGGCTGTGCTGAGAGCATACTGTAGGAATCAGGCAGCTTCCGTTACCCAGTTCCAGACAGAGAGCTACAGGCAGGCAGGACATAGACTCTCAGCGGGCAGCCAGGTGGGGTCTAAAGACAGGGTTGTGGTCAAGACTCTCATGTTTTTCTCCATGCTCACTGTTTGAGGGGAGCTGTGGGTGTAAGGATGAGGCAGGGGGAGACACCAGGGATCAGGAGGACTACTTCTAATGTATTTAATGTAATTTTAAGTCCAGTTTTGAAATCACTAGTACCAAATGGTCTCTACAGCTAGGATTTTGAGCACAGTTTTGCCTCTGATGTCTTTTCCCCTGTCATTTTTGCTTTTGGAAGCCTTTCCCCCCACTTTAATTTGCTTTTTGCTTATCGACTATGAACTTTTTACAGAGGCTGTCAGAAGTAGATGCCTCCTTAGAAAGCTATTGTAAGTCTGCAGCATCATAGGGATCTGTGCTGTGACTTAGCACTCTCTCAGAAGACTAAAATAAAATCTTGGGTCTTTGCCAGTGTGTGTGGGCAGGTCGGGGGGAGTGTGGTCAGAGGTGTTTTTCTCAGCACCTCCTCTCCTGCCCGTCTTCAGCACAAGTACACGTCGATTGCAGAGGTCCAGGCACAGATGGAGGAGGAATTCCTTCGCTCTCCTCTCTCAGGGGTGAGTTAAGAGGCCTACAGCCATAGAGTTCCCAACTGCTCTCAGTCTCCTAGCTGGGCCTGGGCCACAAAGCTGCTCCCGGGCTTGGCCTCTCCTTGAAGAGATTCTGGTCCATGTCTTGCTCTTTCAGTCCCTGAACAGCAAGCAACTTGAGCACAAAACTAGATCTTTTGGTGCTTTGTTCCCTTCCTGTAACAGATAGGCCAGTGCCTTTCTCTGTTATTTACTTGTTTGTTTATTTGGGATAATGTCTTATCTATAACCCAGATGGCTTCACTATACAGCTCAGACTGACCTCGTAAACACCTGTCTCAGCATAACCAGTGCTGGGGTTACATGTGTGACTATGGTCGCTTATGAAGAATGTTATAATAAAAATTAACTAGCCTGGGCTAGAGAGATGGTTCAGAGGTTAAGAGCACTGGTTGCTCTTGCAGAAGTCCTGAGTTCAATTCCCAGCAACCACATGGTGGCTCACAATCATCTATTATGAGTTCTGATGTCCTCTTCTGGTGTGCAGGCATACATGCAGGCAGAACACTGTACAAAAAGAATTAACTTAATTATTGCAAATGAGGCCCCTGGCAGGCTCTGTTTCAGAGCCTCCTGCCATCATCATCAGTGTCACTCTTTGCTTTGCTGCTTAGAGGGTCTAGCTCAGGAGTCTGTGCCTGGATGTAGGTTTTGTATCTGTGACTTGTATTAAAGGGAGAAGAGGAGGTTGAACAAGTTCCTGCAGAAACCCTCTACCAAGGCTTGCTCCCCAGCCTGCCTCAGTATATGGTGAGTGCTCTGTGTCTGGGACCAGTCTTGGGGCCTATCAGTAGGCATCTGTGGTGAGATACTCCATAGGCTGGTCTCCTTCACCCCTGCAGACCTGCAGGAGTCCCATTTCTCAGGACTCCATTATGGTCCTGGGCTCTGATGCCCATCTAAGTGGTCTGCTTTTCCCAGATTGCCCTCCTGAAGATCCTACTGGCTGCAGCTCCCACATCAAAAGCCAAAACAGACTCAATCAACATTCTGGCAGATGTTCTGCCTGAGGAGATGCCGTGAGTATCAGTGCTATCAATGGGCAGAAGGAAGAGGGCCAGTGTTTTTCAGGTTGCTTTCTTTTGTTGGCCCAGCTTTGCTACAGTTTAAGTCTAGGGTATTTCTGATTCAGACGAAGGGAACTACTGGATAAGTTTCCCTGGGTAGAGAAATAGCTTAGCCTGAATCCCAGCATTGACTGTCACTGAGTGAACTTCTAAGTAAATTAGGAATGCCAGTTTTCCTTTGTAAAATAGATGGGGCAGTAAACTTCTTAGAGCCCTCCTAAAGCTATGTGGTTGGCACACTCTGCACGGGAGAGGTAACGTCTGCTCTGCTTGTTAGCCACCACAGAATCCGTACTGGTGTGGAGTCTCTCCTGCTGGCCAGTGAACTGGCAGGCCGAATGCGGGAAAATGTCAGAGGAGAGAGTGAAACTCCTAGGGTTTCTTCATCTCTGGCTGGCAGATCTTTTCATGCTAGAGAACAGCCTGAGATTGTATTCTAGACTAAGAAAGGACCCAGGCCCACACCTGATTGGCCTGCTGGCCAGGAGTGCCTTGTTCTGAGTGGATCGCCCCTGGTCTGATGGTGATGGCCGGGTGAGGGAGATTGGCTCATACCAGAGGGAGGTTCACAGAACAGTAGGCCGTCTTGATGATCCTAGGAAATAGAATGAAAAACTGCATTCCTCTTCTGAAGATTTGAAACAGCTATAACTCAGTGCTTCCTAAATTTATTCACCTTCAGGATCCCCCATCTTACCACTGTAGAGTAAAACTTTCACACACTGGTGTTCTACAGAACATGCTTTGGGGAACTCAAGTTAATAGGGTGACCAAAGCTTAGGGAGAATTTAGAGAAGAAGTTCCTTTTTTGAGGAGAAACAGAGAAAGGGACTGAGAATGTTTTGGGTGGCATCATGGGAAGACAGAAACTGTGCCAAGCTGGATCACTTAGGAGATGGGTAGATCGATCCCTATGGCTGACCTCTGAAGTGTTTGTAAGGTGTGAGCCTTTGGCAGAGGGTTCTGGACTCCATCCCCACTATGGACACCTAGGAAGAAGGTGCTGTGTTCACTGGTGACTCACCAGGCATTGTGTTTCTAGCACCACAGTGTTGCAGAGCATGAAGCTGGGGGTAGATGTGAACCGCCACAAGGAGGTCATCGTTAAGGCCATTTCTGCTGTGCTGCTGCTGCTGCTCAAGCACTTTAAGTTGAACCACGTCTACCAGGTCTGTAGGGTCTGTCTGCCTTCTTGTGCACTGGGCCAGCGCCTCAGTCTGTGCTGCTCCCCTTGCCCAAGAGAATAGGGCTTGGCTTTTGATTCCACTTGAGCTCTACATGAGCATTCTAATATGAGATTCTCCAACCAGGCTTTTTAATCTCTAGAGGAAAGAAAATAAGGTCCCAAGAGACATGCTTATTTATCTTCTCTTGGTTTCAGTTTGAATACATGGCCCAACACCTGGTCTTTGCCAACTGCATCCCTTTGATCCTGAAGTTCTTCAATCAAAACATCATGTCCTACATCACTGCCAAGAACAGGTGATGAGTACCAGGGACCAAGAAAGAGCAGTATAGCCAGATGGCAGGACTTCCAGCTGGGCTCTCCATTGAGACTGTTCAGCAGACATTTTTCTGAGCATCTATGGGTTAGCACTTTGCTAGGCAATCAGGAGACAAAGTGAATGACAGTGTGTCAATGTTGAGGTCGGCTATTCTTGTGTTTTTCTGTTTGATCAGGAGGCTCTTATCCTAGGCTCTAGGTAGTGAGAATTGCCCTCACTACCACTTCTGTTCTTCTTCGCTTTCCCTCCCAGTTCTCTGTAAGGAGCTTGTCCTTGTGCACTGTAAAGCACTGTCTGATTCTTAGTACCCACCTTGTGCCAGCTGTACCTGATAGCACCTGCTAATCAGTGTAGATTTCACAAGGGAAGTGTCTGGCTAGCTGTGGCTTCTAAGAGGGCTTGCCATAAATCAGTTGTCTCCCCCACTTGCAGTTACTAATTAGATTACAAACCGGTGTAGTCACAGGGAAACTATACACGTATTGTAGCAGATATTTTTTCATCTTATGGTCAGGGAGACTGGGTTAGAGCAAGTGAGGTAGATCCCTACTTCTGCTTCAACTGAACCATGGCTACTCTGGCAGACCCAGCCTTTGCTCACGATGAGCACCTGGGTCTTCTTGCATTCTGCAGCATTTCTGTCCTGGATTACCCTCACTGCGTGGTAAATGAGCTTCCAGAGCTAACTGCAGAGAGTCTGGTGAGTGGCTGGGATCCCTGGCTATCCCTTTGGTATGAGGGCTGCCTCCCCCAACACACAGATAGAGGTGTCTTCCAGAAGAGGTCACTTTTAGCTTTTAAAGTACCAGAAATGGCCATAAAGTTGGGGAGGGGTGTTATAGAGCAGAGCAGTTGGGGGTGGAGTAGGGCTAGTAAGGGAGCATATCCTGCAGGGGCTGCTGACCTAGAATTTGCCTACTCCAGTTGCTTGCATCTTCCCACTTTAGTCTGGGGCCATGGTCCCTAGTTTTATGGCCCACGTTTCCTGCAGGAAAAGTCTGTTGAGTTCTTGTTTCTCTGTCAACTTGTGGGGTGGAGTTTCCCTTTGGCTGTGAGACAAGGGAACTTTGTGCTAGAAGCATTGAAACATGGCCACTGCCATGTATTTGTCAAGGCCTTTGGACACTGCTGAGCAGCCTGTAGCTGTGAGAGTTGTGATGTCTCTGGCTTTTCCTGCAGGAAGCAGGGGACAACAACCAGTTTTGCTGGAGGAACCTCTTTTCTTGCATCAACCTGCTTCGGATCTTGAACAAGCTAACAAAGTGGAAACATTCAAGGACCATGGTGAGTCAGTGCTGCAGCCGTCCTGGAACCAGGGTCTCACAGAGCAGGGCCACATGCTATGCCTCTCAGCTGGGACAGGGAGTCCCCAGGGTGGGGCTGGTGAGGAGCATTGTCCTCCCTCAGACTTCTGGTTCTTTGCTGAGTAGAACTGGAAGTTGGAAGAGACTCCCAGTCATGCCCTAAAACATACTTTTTCCCACCCTCACAGATAACTTTTCCATAGCCTCCTGATACTGATTGGGAAATGATAGTCAGGAGTCCAAGAGCAGCCTTAACCCTCTGATGCCTTTGGGACAGGGCAGGTCCATGGGTTCTCAGGAATTAGATTACAGAGTGATCCATAATTAGGGTGACCAACCTTTGTGGTTTGCCAGTAAGCTCTGTGTACCAGCAAGAGAAACTGCATGGCTTGTCGCCCTGTTCCTACCCCAGAAGGGTTAAGTGACCATGTAGTGGCACACACACTTACTCCTTTCCTCATCATCGCTGCCACTGTGCCTGCCCAGATGCTGGTGGTGTTCAAGTCGGCGCCCATCCTGAAGCGGGCCCTAAAGGTGAAGCAAGCCATGATGCAGCTCTATGTGCTAAAGCTGCTCAAAGTACAGACCAAGTACTTGGGGCGACAGTGGCGCAAGAGCAACATGAAGACAATGTCTGCCATCTACCAGAAGGTGCGGCATCGGCTGAACGATGACTGGGCATATGGCAATGGTGAGGCCACTTTGAAACAGGATTGGGAGAGGGTGGGACAAGGTGTACTTTTGACTCCTTGCCTGTGGTACCTTAGTTGTCTCTGCCCTGAGGTACAGAAAGGGGCCTGGCTCTAGTTTTTGTGGCACCAAGAAGGGAGCTCTATGCAAGACTTTGGAAAGCTTCTTAGTGTCTGTGCTCATCCATTTCTCTGTCCCTCCATTCTAAGTCATGTTATTTCTAGAAATTGCCATAACATTCTGCCCCTCTTCAACTTTAATGCAGCTGCCTTCTGGCAGTCTAAACTCAAGAGTTCCCGACAGGCTCTGATTCTAGTTTCTGCCCCTCTGTCTGCCTCTGGTTTGACTCCTATAATCTTTTCAACATACCCACCCTCTACTGTTGCCTTCTGAGTAAAATTCCTGTTTAACTTCTTATTTCCCTTAGGAATGAAGTCAAACACTAAGACAGGGAAAGGACACTTACTCACTTCCCTGGTCCCATAGTCCACAACTTTCATTTCAAACCTATTATTACCTGCTGGCAGTCGGCCTCTGTCACACCCAGGACTCTAGGCACAGAGTAGGATCCCTCAGTACCTGCTGAGGGTTTCTACAGATCCCAGTACACAGGTGCCTGTGCTCTCCAGTGTGCCCTCTGTCAGAATAGACTGACTGCACTTAGTCCCTGAACTTTATCCTGTCACTTCCTGTTTCCGGGTCTCTGGATACCTATGGTATCTTCTCTAGGTCTAACTGTTGTCTGGGTGGTGGTGTGTGTTACATTGTACAGTCACAACACTGCAACACTGTATCCAGCATCTGGGCTTAATTTAGCATATGACATCTTGTCAGGGAGGTGAGGGGAGGAACAAATGAGGGAATCTCAGGGCTGCACTTGTCCCCTGGAACCAAGACTTCATGTTTAGAAAAGTGTTTTTCCAGGGGCTCTCATCCGAGGCTACATATTTTGGAGAACAAGCCTCTTAGTAGATCTGGATTTGTCTGTCCTCTACTTCTGGGAAAACATTTCTATTCATCTTCCTGAGGATGGGGCTTGGAAGTGATTTCATAGTTACTCATGGGGAGCTACTATATGGCTAGACTCCTGAGTTTGTTGTTGTTGGTTTTTTTTTTTTTTTTTTTTTTTTTTTTGCTTTGTCCCAGATCTTGATGCCCGGCCTTGGGACTTCCAGGCAGAGGAGTGTGCCCTCCGTGCCAACATCGAGCGCTTCAATGCCCGGCGCTATGACCGGACCCACAGCAACCCTGACTTCTTGCCAGTGGACAATTGCCTGCAGAGCGTTTTGGGCCAGCGGGTAGATCTACCTGAGGACTTCCAGATGAACTATGACCTGTGGCTAGAAAGGGAGGTCTTCTCTAAGCCCATTTCCTGGGAAGAGTTGCTGCAATGAGGACTGGAACTTCATCTCATCACCCCTGAGGGACTGTCCTCCTCATTGCTGCAGTGCTCTTCTTGCCCTCCAGATGGCAGCATAGCTCCATTGAGTCCTCACAGCCAGCAGCCCTGGGCCTGTGAGGACATCTAGGCTGACCTCTGCTTGATTCCCAGCATCCTACTCAGGAGCAGTCATCTCCAAGCTGGGATCTACTCTTTCTCCACTTCCCCAGTTTCTACCCTCCCTTCTTGGACATGACTGATTGCGACTTATTTCACAATTAGCCCTAGGCTGGGAAAAGCTGAGATGGGTCTTGCATCCCCTCTCATCAACAACTGAATCTCAAGGTCACACTGACTCCTGAGCAGTTTTAACATGTCGGTTGGTCAAGACAGAGAGGTTGGTGTGAGGGCCAAGAACTGAAAATTGACACTGTGGTTGTGTTCTGGGGGTATCGATGCCATTCCAGCATCCTGGTGAGTTTTGTCCAGAAGTGATAGAAACCACAGCTTCTGCACCCTGGCTTCCCGAAGTCAGGGGTGCCATTTTCCTCTTGATTGCCATGGCCTGTAAATATATAAAATTCTCTGTGTTCTCTTGTGTCATGGTGGGGTTTTTAATGTGTTTGTGTATTCTGTTTACATTAAAAGAAAGCAAAACTCTCCCTGTTGCCTTGTCTGTATAGGCTCTGGGGACTAGGGTTGTAGCTCAGGGTACAGTGCTTGCTTAGCAGGTAAAAAGCCCCGGGTTTGATCCCCAGCACCACATGGTGGTGCATACTTGTAAACTCAGCACTTGAGAGGTAGAAGCAGGAGAATCAAAGGTTCCAGGTCATCCTCGTCTACATAATTCAAGGCTAACCTAGGCTGCATGAGATTCTCAGAAATATGGTCTGAAAATCTCCAGTTCTCAAGTACTTTCCCACCAGCATGAGAGGTCACCCACTTATCTCTTGCCTGCCTGCCTTTCCTATCTAGTGTAGAGGGAAGGAGAAATTGGTACTTTGATCATCTGCCCACATCAGTCTAGGATTGCTTTAGGGTGTAGGTCACTGTAGTTCTGAACTACCGGCCTTGCTATAGTTTCTGTAGAAAACTCAAGTTTCTCTGGAGTACACTCCTGAACGTCCTCAGTTAAGCCAGTTCGTGCTCAGTTAAAGTGGAGTCAGTTGATTGGGTCTTCATTGGAACAGAGGTGTTGGGGACAAAGAGGAAAGTTGTATGCCCTGGGGAATCAGTGTCTTGGTGGGAGAGTGGTGGAGAAAGTGTGTAGCTTCTATGGCTAAGGAAGAAATAAGGGAAATATGTCCACTTGAGTCCTGGGACCTCACTTGGCTCAGGTACCTGATCATGTCTGCCTTAACCTTCTTTTCCTTCAGATTCATCCTCCTTGTGACTTAACAACAGAGCTATTTTTTTTTTTTCATAATTCCTAGAAGCTCCCTGAAGGCAGCATGCATGAGGTCTTAAATCTCTAAGGGGAAGAGAGTCTTGACCGATAAATATTCCAGGACAAGTCTGTTTTGTGAATATTTAGAGTCAATGCCTGCTAGGTCTGTGACCTGCTAAGCTGCAGACTGTGCTTTAATGTGGCAGCATGGCTAATAATAGTTGGAAGAAGGGTCAGAGCTTAAAAGTCACAGAGCCTTATGGGATGGAAAGGCCCTCTGATTGGCTCTTTCCCCCAAAGTAACTGCACAGGACAAAGAAGCCCTATCATTCTTGTATGCATGGTGGATCTGCTGCTGCTTGCATGCATGGTGGATCTGCTGCTGCTGGCTGGAACTGATAGTAAGGGCAGATGCTGAGGTTTCTGTCTGGGGAAGGTGGGTTTTCACAGTATTACTCCAACATGCAACTCAGTTTCTGAAATCGCTTAGCCTGAGGCTTTGACCACCACTGCTCCTCTTTGTAGACTTCCCAGACTCTCCTCTGCCTTGCAGAAAAACATGAGGCCATTAAGCCTGGGCACATGGAGGGGAGTAAAACAGCTTCTCATAACTATGGTGTGTTACTGTCATATTGGTCCTTAGAATACAGGTCCTTGTATGTAAATATCTTGGAGACTGGCTCTCTCATCTGGGGGATGAGATGTATGTGAAGGCATTCTGAAAATGGTTGAGTTACCCAAAAGGGTCCAGTGTTCCTTAAAGCACCAAGGGATGGATAACCCCAAGGCTGTACCATCTCAAAGATTCACTTACTGGATGCTAAACAGGGACCAGATGCACTATTAGGTGTCTCTTAGTCACATTTCCTGCATATTTGTGATTAAACAGAACATCTGTCATAATAGCCCTATTATGACAGTGAAGTGGCTGGATTTAGAATCACCTAAGAAATTCACTTCAGGGTGTATCTACTGGGGACATTTCTAGAGAGGGTTAACTGAGGAGGGAAGACTTACCGTAAATGTGGGTGGCACCATCACATAGACTGAGAAAAACAAAAGAGGAAGAGGACTGAGCACCAGCATTCGTCCCTGTCTGTATCTGACTGAGCAGACAGAATGTGGACCAGCCACCTCACACTCCTTTCACCATCCTCCTCTATGACGCATGTGTCCCCGAAAACTATGAGCCAAATTGTTCTTTAAGTCACTTTTGCCAGGTACGTTGCCATGGCAGCAAGAAAGGCAGCTAGTACACCATGAAGGTTGCCGCAAGCCAGTTTTGCAAATGGGCAAGCTGGTGCAAAAGGGGGAAAGAACTTGCCCAAGGGTGAACAAAAGTAAGGGACAGAGCCAGGATTCAGACAATCTCTGCAGTATCCATGGACTCCCCAATCCCGCCCCCTTAATCATTGCCATCCCTTGGCACTGGCTGCCACTGCTCAGTCGTTCATTTGTTTACCATACTTACTTGGTATTGGCTCTGACATGGTCCCCTAGCACAGAAGATTCATGGCAAACGCCCCTTGCTTTATGCCCTATCTGGGCCACCCAGGCTTAGCCTTGGCTTAGCTATTGGCTAACCCTGAGTGTACCCTCACAGTAACTTGGATTACTGCTGTGTTTTTGTGTTTTGGTTTTGTTCTGTTTGACACATTAGGAGATGGTCTAGGGCCTTATACATACCAGGTCAGCACTCTGCCACTGAGATCCACAGCACCCTCTACTTTTTATTTTAAGGCAAGATCTCAATAAGTCTCAGTCTGGCCTTGAACTGTCTTGTAACCCAGGCAGGCCTTATCTTGTAATCCTCCTGCCTCAGCCTTCCAAATAATTGGGATAACAAGTCTGTTCCATTTGGTCCAGCCTTGAGCCTGGATTTATTTCCCTCCTGGTCTCAGTGGACTCTCCTACAATTGCTACCCCTGCTGTACTTGCTGGGTTCATTTCTCTAGAAGCTGTCTTCCTGTCTGTGGTGTAATGAACTAATTACTTAATGGCAAGTAGAGGCTATCATCATTTGCCACTTGGTACAGTCAACTTTAGGCTGTCTCTCTAAAAAGGAGTTTGCTCTCTTGGGAGTCAGACAGCCCTGACCTCCCCCCCCCCCCCCCCGTTCTGAGATAGGGTCTCACTATGTAGTGGGTCTCACTATGTAGTCCTGGTGGCCTGGAATTAACTTCATAGTTAGACTCTGCCTCCGAAATGCTGGATGAAGAGTGGGTGCTGCCACACCCAGATAGCCCTGACTTTAATCCAAGCCTTGACCTTACTCCCTGACTGTCCTTGACCTAATGGGACTCCCAGGCTCATTATCTGCAATGTTTGCTTTAGTGACAGCAGCTGTTACAAAGACTGAATAGGGTAACAGGTAATGGAGTTTCATACTGGCCGGCAAGGGACAACTATAAATAGGTAATCATTAGCGTATCTGATGCCCTTCTAATTCTGACCTGTGGATTTGCATATGCTTCCTCCACTCCTAGAAAACAAGTCCTTGAAGGACAGACCTTCCTTCCTCCTCTGCTCTGGGCCAGGTGCTGCGCTAGGGATCTTGAAGGTCCAGGTGAAGAGGATACCACAGTCTACCATTCCATCTGAAGGTCCCACCATGGGCTCCAGAGTCCCAGGCACAGACAAGAGACTGGGCTGGGAGAGCCTGCAGCCATGGACTGGGAAGGGAGCCAAGGACGCTGGAGGGATGGGAGCTATATGCTTCTTCAGCTGGGTCAGGAAACTGCCTACTCAAGTCCCGTCTAGGCTGGGTTCTGTTCCCGTCTGGGGTGCAGAGAGTCTGTTCAGGTTGATGTGTCGATGGCTGAGGTGTGTAGGAAAACAGTCTCTACTGCTGACTGAGGTAGAAGCCTAATGTGTCAACTTGGCTCGGGCCCTGCAATTCTTCTGTGGAGTCAATGCTCCTGCCACTTGATTTTGAGATGGACTCTGTGACTCTCCTACCCTTGTCTCTTAGTGTACACTGCCACAACTGGCATAAGCTTCAATCTGTGCTTGGCTCTCAGTGGGACCTAGAAGAGCCTCAGCAGAAACAGACTGAGTACAACTCAGTCCCTGAAGTTGGGGTTCCAGGTAGAGTCACTTCCTTTTCCCTGCCCAGGAGTGAGAGAAACCCACCGACCTTGGTAAATAACAGGCTCTAGCTGGGAGTCTCGGATCACCTCTAGAGTGAGCTTGGAGGCAGGGTATCTGGAGGCCTGGGGGCTGTGTCTTAAAGGCATGGAGGAGGAGGGGTGTATGGCTAATGGGAAGCAGGTGAGGGGCTGTCTGTGCCCCAACCAGGGGACAGGCTGGCTGGGATGACCCAGCCGGTGGGAGGACCTGTCAGCTCACAGATAATCCCCTGAGACAGGCTCCGGGGTGCCCATTCGTATTCATTATGTGTGAAGTGGGCGGTTGTAAAGTTAGCTTTCTCTTCATTTAGTTGTCGCTGGACAGAAAAATATGAGCTGTGGGCAGATGCACCTGGATGGGAGCCAGTAGCCAGCATCCGGCCTCCCTGTGCCCTCCCCTCTAAGCATTGCCCATGGCCTCTGTAGACTCTACCGCTCTTGCTGACTTGATCCTAGACTCAATGTCATTTTCTTCTGTCTGGTCCCGTCCTTATTTCAGCTTCCTTTGCTTGAGCTTCACAGAGTCTCTCTTCTTCCCTCCTTCCATCTTTCTTTCTAAACTTCCTAAACTAGGAGAAAAGAAAGTGTGTTTCTTGGCCATTGCTGTCACTGGCATAGCACAATGCCTAGCATAGAGTAGGAAGGCCTTAGACATCTTTCTGCATCCATGGCCAGTACCATCCCACAGACTGGAGTCCCAGGCTGAAATAAGGAAAGCAAGCTGAGAGCCGCACACTCTGCTGTACATCCTGGCTGGGGGCACAATGTGACAGCTGCCTTACGCTCCAGCCGCCTTGCTTCCTCCAACACAGTAGGAACTGGCCCACAGCCGAGCAGTGGTGGCACACACCTTTAATTCCCAGCAGAGGCAGGCACATCTCTGAGACTGAGGTCAGACTGGTCTACAAAGTGAGTTCCAGGGTTACACAGAGAGCCCTGTCTCTGAAACAAAACAACCAGAACAAGAAGCCTGTGCCTTGAGCCAGAATAAATCCTCACCTACTTAACTTGCTTTCATTGGGATTTTTATCACAGCAAGAGAACCACCTAGTACAAACGGCTCTTTGGCTTTTGTAGGGCATAAGGGTCAAAACAGCCCTGACCATTCTTTGAATGAAGACATTTCTAGTGAAGCGGTATGGACTTGAGCCCCAATCCCCTTACTGACCAGTGGGTAAAAGTCTAGGAGGCTCACCAGTGAGTGGCAGTTCTAGACAGGGCTCTCTTTCTGCCAGTGTCAGGATAGAGAAGAAGGAAGTTACCAGAGAAGCTTTCTCTGGGAAAGGAAGAGAGAAGGAGGATCTGTCTATGGGGCTGCACGGCCACCTCATGGTAACTGTCTTGGTTAGGAAATTCAGTCTGATGGGGGACTTGTTCTGTCCTTGATAATAAGCATAGCACCCATGTGTCTTTGCATGCTTGGGTTTCTCTGTGCCTGAAAGATGAGGCGTGGGGTGGGGGATGGCAGGGCTGGGCTGAGTGGAATTCTTCAGAGCAATGTGGTTGTGTTTACTGGGAGGGAGGGAGGGAGGGCCAGGCCTGCTTTTTTCCTGCCTTCCAGGCTCCAGAGATAAGGCAGGGGATGAGGGGTAGAATGGGTAATACTCTAAAACCACAAGAAAGAGTTCTGGCTTTTGTCTCTACCCTACAGCTCAGACATGCTCTCTGGGGCATCTGGGAGAAGACAGCTGCCCCGCCCCCAGCACTTGGGGTCCCAACCCACAGGCACTCCAAACCATAAGATCCCTGTCCTTCGATTCTCTTCGTGGTCACTTCAACCACAAGCTTTCCTCAGCTTTCTTACTTCTGTTCCCACCCCCGAATTTCCCTACCAAATAAAAGAGCCCCAGCACATTAGGGCCTCTTGGGGCCTGCCAAAGCCAGTGAGCTGATGCAGGTGACAGAGCCAAGCACAGCATCCTTTGACCTTGAGGGTTCTGTCACTGACCCTGCACCTTTTATTAGAAGCCCCTGGATTCTTGTTGTTCCACAGGAGGACTTGGCCAACCTAGATCATAGATACAGGTTAATCCTAAAGCAACTGAGAACTGCGCACGTTGGGGATAGACAGCCGCTCAGAATGAAAAATAGCACTGTGTTTATTACTACAAAACAAAGGCATCTTTACAAAAATTGGGATCTGGGTCTCAGGGCCTCAGAGACTGGAAAAATCTGTTTTATTTTGATCAACATCCAGTATGGTTTCTATGGCATAGTCCTGACCTGAGTCCATGAAAGCAAATCCAAATATTTAATGTTTGGTGGAATTTCTTCCCTGCCCCTTGGAGGAAATGACTCCAAGTATGTTGGTAGACTGGGCAGAAGGTAGAAAGATGTGAGGGATGCTTGGGGCAGAGGAGACCCCTACCTTTTATCAAACTGACTGTAGCCTTTTGGGCACATGTCAGCTCCAGGCAGCCCTAAGTGCCACAGAGAGCGCCTCCCTGCTCAGTCTACCTCCTCCTTCCATTTTCCTGGACTGGCTCCCCGGATTAGAAACAGTCTTGAGGAAAAGGGCAGTGTCTGTCACCTTTCCTCTAGCCCAATTTGAATGAGGGGACCCAGTTTATAAGGAAGAGTCCTGCATGCTCTGAAGTCTCTTCAAGCAGTCCCACCTATTTTAAGAGATAAGACCCTGTAGCCTGTTCCCTGAAGGAGGCTGAGGGTTTCAGACCCTCTCCCAAGCTTCTGGAACCACCCGTGATACGGAGACAGAAGGGTTTGCTGTCTGGTGTTCAGGCAGAGATGGGCAAGGAGCAAGTGAGAGCAGGAAGAGGAGTGGGCAGCTCAGTCTGTGTCCATGCAACCCATCACGTGGTCCAGTTCAGTAGGCTGGGGGACTCTTTGGGCTTCACCCTGAGTGAGACAAGGCTTGGAGACTTGTAGTCACCATCCGGAGACGGCTCAAAGCTATGCCCTCCCAGGGCAGGAGGAAAGCCATGGATGGAATAGATGCCAGGGTGGGCTGCAGGGGAGGCTGGCACCCCCATGAAGCCAGCCACATTTCCATGGGAGTGGGAGTATGGAGACATGCATGGAGAGGGGATGCCCTCTGGAGACATGAGGCAGGGTCCCCCTGGGCTCCCAGACCCTGGACTGGGCCACAGGGAGTTCTGCAGCTGAAAAGAGAAGGGAAAAGAAGGGCTATGAACTGCTTGGCCCAGAAGCTGCGCATCTTACCCTGCTGGCTCTCTAATTGTCCTTGAAGCCTCAGAAGCTTTCTAGAAGTCTCCACTAGGCCCAGGGTCACATCCCTCCTATCATCTATACTGGCATCCAGGATGTCCCCACCACGGCTTCTAGAACTATACTTTCTTCCTTAATTCCTCCATGTTCTGTATGTATCAGAGTAGGCAATAGCCCTGCTCTACAGAGGAAGAAATTAAATGATTTGCCCATATCACACAGCACCCAGACGCTGCAGGAGATGCTACAGTCCCTCCCTCCTCCGTTGGAGCACATGTTCTCACTGGCAACCCCATAGATCAGGGACAGGCCTTGTTGAAGGGTGGGGCGAAAGGTCTCACCTGAGGATGACTGTCTGTTCGGGGCAGCACAGAGATGTCATAGGCAGTGGTGAAAGGATTCCGCCCCTCCTGCATCTTTCCATAACGCTCCCGCTTCCGCCACTTGGCTCTGCGGTTCTGGAACCAGACCTGGGGACCATTGAGGAGGGTTAAGGGGTGCCAGAGCAGCCCCAAGGACTAGAGCCTAATGGGTGAGGGCAATCAGAGTCCTCTTCTGGGATCTAGATCCAAGTCAGAAAATCCCAAGTGGCAGAAGCTTAGAGAATCCTCACTGTTTCCAGAGCCTGTGGAGCCTGGGAGAGGCCTCATCCCAGAGCAGTACTATTGGCCCCCAGGGGCCCCAGCAAGCATTCCCAGGCTGAGTCACTCTCTTCATTTCCACTGGCTAGGACTTGTCACAGTGTTAGAGGGAAAGGGGGCCTGTGGGCTTCAGGGGCCCAGGATAGCTCCTAGGTGTGCCAGTGTGTGGCTGTTGGAGTCTGGTTGATCTGCCTTGTAGCATCCAATGAATTAAGGCATTCCTATTCAGTCAAGGCATTCCTGTTTAGGTTATAGTCCTGTTTAATCCCTCAGTGGCTCCCTGGAAGCCCTGGCCTAGAGCCCATTGCCCAGCAAGGCCGCTTAGGTCTTTGCCATCTCCATAGCCTTCTGTCCTGCCATGTAATAGCACTTTGTTCTTCCTCGATGCCTCCCGAGCTCCCACCCTCCTTTCCCTTCAGATACCTGCTGTGTTGTTACTTCCCACCTGTGAGTAAGTTCTCCCTTCCTGGACTGCCCATCTCTTCAACATGTCATCCAGTCTGGGTTCTTCTATAATGTCCTGACCTTCCTCAGTCACTCATCATATTCTATGCCCATGCTCTCTTTGGGAATCTACGTCTCAGTCATTAATGTGTTCTTGGCAGGTGAGGGATCATATGTCTTATACACATCTGAGCATATACATGATGAATTTGGCATATACTCTATCCTAGTTCATTTATTTGTATTGACATATATAATTCTGTTTCTTTCATTTAATATCATGTCAGCTGTGGAATAGATGTTGGTGATATTGAAACCAAACCAAGGTGGGTGTAGTGGCACATGCCTGTAATTCCAGAACTTGGGAAGCGGAGGCTAGAGGATTAGGTGTTCAAGGCTAGCTTCAGTCACATACTGAGTTTGAAGTCAGTCTAAAATACGTGTAACCCTGCCAAAATCCAAATCCAAAACCGAAGTCAAAGCCAACCACACACAAACCAACCATTGTTTTCTAGGGAGCCATCTATAGATAAAAATAGAAAAAGCAGTGTATGTGTTTTTTATATGTGTGTAAAACCCCGCTGCCTGTCTGGGATGAAAACATCCTCAGCCCTTGTACGTTCCTTTCTCCACAATTACCTCTACTCACACAGGCCAGTAACCTGATAGCTTAGAGGCTGTGCATCCCTCTCTTCTCCTCTCTGCCAGGTTGTTGGGATCCCAGGGCACCCCTGGCCAGGGTCAAGAGTGTCCACCACGAATGCCCTCTTCTCTCCTCTTCCTCCTCTTCAGGCTTTAGGCCTTTATTGGGAATTGCTTTCCTGTCACCGTTCATTTCCCGCTGGAGCCTCTCCACTCTGGACCTCTGCCTGGGCTTGGGACTTGCCCTCTCCATTGTCACATGTGTGGTCTTAATTAGTCCTCTTCATGGGGTGGGGTTTATGGTAAGTGTCATGCTACTGTCAAAGAAGAACCTCCCCATTCTCTAGGGCCTTGGTGGTTGGGGAGGCTTCTGGACTGGGTTTGGGGGTTCCATGATTATTACTCCTTTATTATTCCAGGGTCAGAAAGGCCTAGGAGCTGGCCTGGTGGCTCATGTCTAAAATGTGTGTTATTGCCAGCCCTCAGGTGGCTGAGGTAGGAGAATCTTTAGTTTGAGGCCAGCCTGGTCTGTCAAATGTATCTTGGGATAGCCTAGGTTCTAAACAGAATGAGACCCTGTTTCAAAAACAGCCCCCTCAAAAAAATTAAAAGAAAAGAAAAAAAAGAGGAGGAAGAAGAGGGGGATGATCTTGGAGAGGAGTGAGGGAGGTGCCCCTGCCCCACACACCATGCATTTCCACAGGGAAGAGCAATTCAGACACCACCCCAACACAACATTCCAGAGACTCCCTGTTCTGGACTTCCTTAGCTTATAAAACCTGGGGTTGTTTCCATAGCTTGAAGAACCTTGGCGGACAGTCATAGAAGACAGTTTTAGCTGCCACCTAGATTGGACAGGAAAGCAGGAGGACACAGCAGGGAGAAGAAACAGCTTGAGCCTCTCTGGTCCTCTTTTGGATCCGGCTGTCAGGCCTGCTTGATGGACCATGCTGGCTTCTGCAGAGGGGCCTGTGGGGCCCCACGGTCTGTTAGAGTTGGCCCCCACCCTAGCATCTTCTAGAGTCTCTAAAAGGGCCCCATCCTGGGAGTGATTAACAGGAACTTCTCTTCCCTTACAGAAGAAGCAGCAGATTCCTCTGCCAGAGCAGTGACCTCACCTTTCTCTGAACCCCAAACCTTTCTCTGCCACTGGGGAGCCTGTTCTGACTAAACTGTGAACCAAAGCAAGGCCATGAGTGACCAATCTTCCTCTCGAGCCAGACTCTTAATGAAGGTCCTCTCCACCTCAGTCCTGCATGCCACCTTCGTGTTCTCCATCACTTCCAACACGTTTGGGCACAGCTTTCCTTCTCCCCCTCCCAGCATCCACTCACCCTTTTCTCCCCCTTCTTCACTGGCTGGGCTCCCCACTATGTGAGGCGGTAGCAATAGCCAAAGGCCCTAAGGGTTGGTCTCTGTACAGAAGAGCCTGTTGGAGGGAGGCATTCCTGGCCAAGTCCTCTGAACTAGAAGCTGGTTGTTGGCTCATGGTGAGCCTGACGTGCCCTGAAGTCACCTTCCCACCCTGGCCAGCCACCTCAGCAGTAGCACTGTTATGTGTTCAGGACTCACTTCTTCTAACTGGTGACCCTCAAAATTCTCTGGCTTGCTACTGGTAATTCCTTTCTCAAAAGTGGGCAACAGAAACACCAAATCATCTGGCTAGTTAGTAAATAATAGATGACAGATATTTGGACTCCAACAGACCATTCATTACCTGCAAGACTATGTTTAAGTCCTAACCTAAAGTAGTTCATTAGGAATAGAGAAAAGTCTGTAGCCACAGTAGAGCTGAGCGTGAAGGGTGAGCTCCAAAGGCCAACCTCCAGGAGGAGCTGTGAGACACTTGTGCCCACCTCTCCTAGCCCTTCCTTGGTCTGGTCCATGGTCTGAGTGACTGTGTCAACCAGAAAGTCTGGTGCCCACCATGGCCTCACCTGTACCCGGGCCTCAGTCAGGTCCGTGCGTAAAGCCAGCTGCTCCCGGGCATACACATCGGGGTAGTGGGTTTTCTGGAAGACTTTCTCCAGTTCTTCCAGCTGGAATGTGCTGAAGGTCGTGCGATTTCGGCGCTTCTTGCTCTTGCTCTTGGCCAACTCCATGGTGTCAGGAAGTCCCGGGGAAAGAGGGACACGAAGGCTGGCCAGGCAGGGACCTGGGGAACCTTGCACATTAGAGGGCCCGTCTCTGGAACTTCCTCGGCAGTCCACAGGCAGCTGGGGGAAGCTGGCAACTTTGGAGGCCTTCTCCTCAGCTGCAATGGAAACACAAAAAGAAGGATGAAAACCTAACAGGGGGGTTTTGTGGGTGGAATCGAGGGAGGGAAAGAGCATTGAAGTTCCAGTCCCCGCCTCCTCCTCTTTCCCCTGCTCTTCCCCCTGGCAGCCACCCTCCCTGGGAGCCTGGCATTCAGAGGCTTGACTGTTGAGCCTCCAGCTGGGGAGGGGGCCCTAGGGAACTATGTGCTCTGTGGTCTGGGCAGATCTTCTAGGGCCTTAGGGGGGTTCATTTCGGGGAAGTGCTCTGTGGTGGTGTGTCCCACAGGGTGTGGAGGTGCCAGGATTGGCGCCACAGCAGGGACTGCCACCCTGGCAGGGCCAAGGGTGGGGGCAGGGGTTAAGGATGGGGTGGTTGACATCTCCCACCCCTTCTAGAGTGTTCTCTTGTTCTGGTTGTGTCGGCCTTGGTTCCCAGGCCCTCCGGCATGAGCTCGCTACCAGAGCCAGGCAGGCATGGACAGAGATGCATAGACCACCTTTGGCTGGTTTCCCCGTGCCTCATTCTTTGAAGTCCAAGTCTCATTGATGTTAATATTAACTTTCCCAACTCTGAAGTATGAAGAGCAAACTGGTACAATGACGATTCCATACAAATCACCTGTCTTCATTCATTCTAAAGCTGTGAGGTCAGAGCAAGAGCCTAGGGTCCAACACAGAAAGGTGGAGGCCAGATAGGCTGTGCTTTGGAGGGGTTCTGAGGAACCAGTACCACAACCCCCTTTCCCGGTTACCCTCAGCATTGTCTGCCGCCCCCCAGGAGTGTCTGAGTGCTTCCTCATCACCTCCATTAACAGGCCAGGAGGGAACAGATCCCAGCAGCCTCCCTCTGATAGGCTCTCACTCAGGAACTCCATATGACTGACCTGGCATGGTGAAAAACAGGTCACCACAATCATCTCCCACCCTTTCCTTCTGGAAAGGACCCCCAGCAGTGTCCCCATAAAGCCACAAAGCCACAAAGACACCCTGCTGACTCAGAGGGCCCCTTCTTTGGCCCCAGGCCCATCTCCAAAAGGGGCTGGCCCTCATGAGGCCTAGCTAGCCGGCACCAAGAAGCAGTTTCTTCCTGAAGACTTAATGTCAAGATGATCATGGCTGTAAGTGTGTGTGTGGAGAGATACCCTGAATCAGATGAGTCCCTATCTGGAGGGCAACTTGGGTAAAGTCCTTTTCAGCTGGAAAGTAGTCAGTGACCCCCCTCGGGACCACCCAGACTGTGAAATAAGCTTCCCACGGGTGTCCTGAAGACGGAGGCAGTCACACCAGGCCTGGCCTCTGGCTACACCAGCTTGTAGCGACAGCTGGCTACACCAGCTTGTAGCGACAGCCTCCTTCATGAGGCACAGGTCATGCAGTCACACTTCAGGCCTTACTGTTCCCCATCATCACATCTTGCCAGGAAGGAGGAATCAAAGAAGTCAAACTACATAATAAGAAATTGTCAGAGAGAGCCGAGAGCTTGGAATGGGTCACCCTGGAGATATGAGGACCCTCAAAATGGCCTGGCAGGGAAGAGCTTTTCTGTCTCAGGTTCTCAGGAAGGTGAGGGTGGACTTCAGGCAGAAAATGGCGAAAATGGCGAGAGGAACTCAGGACAAAGGCTTAGGAATACTAACACCACCAACAGAGAGCTCCCTGAGGTTTTCTGCTTCCTAACTCTCAGTGTCTGTTCCCAGAAGAGCCAGCTCAGAGGAAACACTCCAATCTAGGGCCCGGTCACTTGCTTTCCTGATCTTGAGCCCATAAGCTGATAAAGTCAAGAGATCAAAACCCAGCAGAGCAGTTATCCCTCAACAGAGGCTAAGCCTGCTGGCCTCTGCGTCTCTCTCATGCCTGCCCCCGCTATAGTCCTCTCTAAGGGCCAGACAACTGCTCCCCTCTTCATTATTCTTCCCCTCAAACCTCCCGGGTCTAGCTGGAGGACTTCAGGGACTGGGCCACTTTTCAGAGCTCCCCAAGCAGCTTCCTGAGGAGTCAGGCCTAGGGAGAGCAGAGACAGAAATACGAGAAAAGGAAAGGAACCCTCAGGAAGGCAGTCTCAGAGTTTAAGCTTGCCTGGGGAAGGTAGTTCTGTCAAAGAACCCACCTGAGGTTTGAACTATTGTCAGTTACTACAGCACATTGGAGGTGGTCCAGAGAGAGTACTCAAGTTGGTTGTTGGCCACTGGGAGCCTGAAGCTAAGTGTAGAGGATCCTGAGCCTGTACAACTGCAGGAATGCAAAAGTCCTCTGTAGGAGTGAAAGCCAGGTGCGGGGACTGGAACCTTTAATATGCCAACAGGGGTCAGGATTCTTTATCTCCGACCTGCCTTCAAGCATCCCTGACGAGGGAGAAGCACACTGCAGTCCTACCACAAGCTGTCTAAAGTCACCTCAAGCTTGGTCAGTGAGCAGCATCAATCCTGGTTCTCCAAAGTCGCGATCTGTGGCACCCACTGTTGCCACAGAATCAGGGCAGCCTTTCTTTAAGATGAGCCATTTTTTTTTTTTTTGTCATGCTGGGGTCTCTAAATGAGTCATGGTAGTTTCTGAAGCTTGGGCTTCCTCAGTTCTGACTCCTGCTTTTAGGGAAGACCTTAAGTCCATAATAAGCGCCTAGTTGAAGGACGCCAGCGAAGCGGTGGTGTTCTCCTTGGAGGTTCTTAGTCAAAGATTTAAATTTTCCCCGGGTCTTGGGGCTGTAGGTCTCAATTGAGGCAGGCGGGCAGAACTCTAGCAGGAAACGTTTCCAGAGGATTCGTTCCCAGGTCAGAGAAAATGGCAACCCTGGAAGAGCCAGAAGGAACTACCCCTGCAAACATACGTAACCACCCACCCGAGGAGGGTGCATGGGTGGCTAGAAAGGACAAAACAAGGCTTGCGTCGGGAGAAGGGCAGGATGCTCTTTGCAAAGTGCGGCTGGAGGCAGCCGAGATTGGGACGCCGGGTGAGAAGCGAAGTGAGCCAGGCTCCGAGCGCAACAACCAGGTCTCAGCAAAGACCAGCCAACGCTCCGAGGAGACCGATAATTTAAAGGCAGGTGTGTGTGTGTGTGTGTGTGTGTGTGTGTGTGTGTGTGTGTGTGTGAAGTATCTTTACTAAGTAAGGATCCATGTGCAACGAAGAAGACCAGAACCGAGGAGTTTCAGTCAGGACGTCAGAGGGAGCAGCAGCGTCAGGACCTCAGCCCAGGCTCAAGCTCGCTCCGCAGGGCTTCCCTTGCGTTTGGCCTGTCTCCCCGCATAACCCAAATCCCAAGTCGTTAGTTTTCATAGCACATTTGTTACATTTGATGTGCGCTACCCCTTTAGGAAGTACCCCTTCTTCCTCTTCT
>JAQHUG010000145.1:1018421-1048960 GCA_028555095.1 Dicrostonyx torquatus | reverse complement strand
TTTTTCTTCCTCGTTTTCCCGCTTCGTTCGATCTGCGGTTTTTTCTTTTCGTTCGTCCATTTACTCTCTTTCGTTCCTCTGTCCACCCCATCGATTGATTTAGCCTGTCACCTTTATTCTTCAACCTCTAATCCGTTGTTTTGTTCAACTTCCCTATCTCCCTTTGGTTGTTGCTTGCGTCGTTTTACTTTCTTTAGCCATATTTCGGTGCGAGAATAGACTCGCCGCCCGCCTATTCAATCTCACTACTTTTCGTCAAGCGACTAGCTTCTTGGCTGTCCAAGAACCCGAACAGTAGGTGCAGGATGCTGCGCGGCGGGGACTCTGCTCTGGACTGTGGGGTGCGACACCGATCCAAACGGGTACCTGTCCCTGGCGGTGCTCTGGGCGCTGCGCTGATGCCGCCGTCTGGCAGGGATCAGAGGAGCCAGGCCAACTGCTTCTCATTAAGTCCCAACTGTGGTTTTTATCAGGAGAGCCTCTTTCAAAGGGCATTAGACGCGAAGCTCAGCGGACTTTCTCATTTCCTTCGATGACCCCAACACACCTCCCGGGCCTCCCCTGCACACTCCCACAACCCGAACCGGACGAAGGCCGGAGCTGCTCGCTGCCCAGCTACTCCGAGGAGGCCCGCGAAGTGCAAGCGATTGCCGCATGGGCGGATCTCCAGAGAGATGCAGCTCAAGAGTCTGGGCTGCGAAATGTGGCAGCATACAAGGGGTGGGCGTGGGCGCTGAGACTCTGGTGGGTCAGCGGGTACAGTGGGCGGCAAGCCAGTCTTGCCAGACCCGGCCAGTCAGGCACATTCTCAGATAATGACACGGTCCGACCCGCCTTAGCACACACTGCCCCCGGGGCGGGAAGCGCCCTAGGGTTTAGGACTGTCCAGGGCCACTTCCGACGGCTCAGAGGTGGCGATTCGGTGCCGGGATGCCAACTGCAAGGAGGACGGCCATCCCCGTGACGGGGAGACAAGGTTAGTCTGAGAAACAAGAACATAATTATGCGATCTTGACAACGACCCCGGCACTGAAAGGGATCGATCGGCCACCGCCACTCTGCGGAGCGTCTAAGGGCAACCGCAGCACCCTTTCCTGAAGAAGCTGTGCCCGACATGGAGAGCTGGGTAAGTCCAGGCCGCAGCCCTTCGCTGGGTCCAGCTTGGCCACTAAGTCGAGACCCAGCCTATGCACTCTGTCAACGGGCGTCAGACACAAAAGCCGAGCTCTTCTCTCCCAGCGTCGAGGCCCAGTTAGGCTTCCGGGCCCTCGACTCAGTCCCCGCTTCTGGGTTGGTGGTAGCAGAGGCCCGACTCGGGATGAGCATGACCCCTCCTTTCAGGTTCTGTCGCCTTCGAGGCCGGAATGGGCCCAAGATCGCCGCCACTCAACCCTTCTTTGACCTCCCGCCTCCCTTTGCTGCTGCCGCCGGGGACAGGGGCGATTCTGCCGTCCCCATCGCGCTGGCCTTGCCTGCCCAAGCTAGTAGCGATCAAGCGAGGGAACCGTGGGAAATACGAGACGGGCCCAAAGTTGAGAAGCAAGAAAGCGGGAGAGAGGGTCGGGGAAACCTAGAGAGGCCGTGGGTGTAGGGGGAACGACACGGGGTCCTGCTGCGTGTTACCTTCCGCGGGGCCCTCGTAGAAGTGGCCGCCGTTGAGCACCGGGCCCGGCCCGAGGTCCTGCAGGTACTTGGCGGGCGGCTTGGCGGGTTCTGGGAGGTAGGGTTCCAAGGGCCCGCAGGCAGGGAAGCGGCTAAGCCGCTGGCCTCGGGGTGGTGCGGGGTGCAGGTGAGGTGATGCGTCGGGAGTCCCCAGAGGGATTGAAGGTTCGTCCCCTGTGGCCGCATAGGGACCGGCTGCCGGCCCCACGGAGAAGGGCGCGCAGCTCTCAGGGTCCATGCCGGCTCCGGGCTCACAGGCCGCCGGGGTTCCGGGACTCCCGCTTACCGCGCGGCCTGTGAGCGCCTGCCAAGGGGGAGGGACCTGGGCTCGGGGGCGCGGAGCCCCCGGGAGCGGCGCGCGCCGCGGGGGGGGGGGGCAGGAGAGGGGGCCGCGCCTCTGACTTAATGCTGGAACCATCCACGTCACGTGCGGCCCCGCGCGGGTTAACCCCTCGGAGCCCAGGAACCCCCTGATTCACCCCCGAGCCGATATCATAAGCAGTTGGAAGAGAGGAAGAGGAAGGCAGCTTCCCCTTTGTCTACCAGTCCGGGTGAGTTTTGGCTCTGAGCTGCACCCTTGAGTCCTGATATCCATCTCAGTGGCTCTTGTCCCCAGAGAGGCGAGGCAGTGTGGGCAGACGCCCTCCTCCAACGTACTCTCTGAGACCTGAGAAGAGAGCCCCCTACAGTGATTGAGTTACCCTTTACCTGAGTCTTTTACGGGTCGCTGCGGGGGGGGGGGAGCAAGCACACCCCCCTTAGACACTTGTTTTGCACAGCCTTATGAGTGAGTGATTGGGCACTGTGGTAACAGCTTTAAGCTAATGGGGGCTTGGGGAACTTGGGCCTGGATACTATTGTTAATCTGCTGTGGCTCCTTGAACCATCACTTAGTGTTTTCATCTGACTGTGGAGGTCCTTCTACATACTGGTGAGGAGTTCCAAAGCCAGGCAGCAGACAGGTTCCCAGGGTTTCACCGTGGTCTTTCCAGGTAGCTCTTGGTGCAGGAATGGAAGAAGTAGAAGGGTCATTGTCCCTCTGAGCAGCATGAAATAAATGCCTTTCAGAGTGTCCAGGAACCCACTGCAAAGGGACTATTTCAGGCCTGCTATTTTGGACATAGTGAGGGTAGGTTGCGTTTCCCAGGAGGTGAGTCTCCCCAGCCCCAAGGAGACGTGGGATTAGAGTATAGTTTAGCTTTTCTGAAATAGAATGCTCTTTGCCGTATCTAAGAGTTGGGAAGAAATGCCAGACAGAGGTCCTTGGGACTCCAGTTTAAAAATCCCTTAGGTCTGGGTTAAACCATTTATATTTTTAGTGCCCCTGGAGATTAGCGAGAGGGGTGGGGAGTCAGACGTCATTTGAATTCTCAATTTTTAAAGGAATCCAAGAGGCCTGGTGTGAACACCTCCCTCTTCCGTTGGAGGCTTAGAGGGGGTTTCTTGGCTGTCCTCAGCCAGAGTTGGGCTGTAAATCAAGGCCAAACAGGAACCAGAAGCCTTGCATCTCACAAGGAGTCATTAAGCCATTATTAAACATACCGTAACTTCTCTGAAGCCTTATTGGCTTAAACACCACATTGGAGGCATTATGGCCATTAGGGCCCCTAATCACAGACTGCAGGCTGGGCAGAGATGGCAGCACCTGGGGCTGGTATTTCCAGCTAGAGAAGCTTGGCTCAAAATGAGGTTTTCCCTCTGCCTGTACCGGAGGGGAGTCCACTGGATTTCAGTTGTGGAACCGTTGAATTGATTATTAATAAAAGTTTTCAATACTTGTCGATTGGATATGGTTCATTGTCCAGGAGGATGTATCATTTTAGGACATCCGATCAACAAACTTACCAAGCAGATTAATTAAGAGGATGACAGTGTGACCCAAGAAAAATGTCACTGACAATTAAACAAGGTAGCCTGGATTAAACGCTGAGCCGTTTGCCTCAGTTTTCTTGTCATAAAAATGGGTCACACACATATGGACATGGAATTTGAGAAGCACTTGCATTTTCTTTTCTTTTTTCTTTCTTTTTTTTTTTTTTTTTTTTGGTTTTTTGAGACAGGGTTTCTCTGTAGCTTTTGGAGCCTGTCCTGGAACTAGCTCTTGTAGACCAGGCTGGCCTTGAACTCACAGAGATCCGCCTGTCTCTGCCTCCCTAGTGCTGGGAGAGCCACCACCGCCTGGCTGCACTTGCATTGTCTATGCTACGTTAATTTAATGACAATGATGATTTCTCAAGAAAGTGGGAACCAGATTTCAGGGTTCTGTCCCTGAATCCATGGAAGTCTCCTGACTCCAGGTCAAATGGCCTATCACTAGAGCTGAACAAAGGAGCCTGTTGCCCCACAGACTCACCCCCTTCCCAGCCCTAGAGATTCCTCTTGATGCTCTTCCCCTCTGCACAGAGGCAATTTCCATGCTGTGATGGTGTTACCAACTGAGTAAAGGAGACAGGAGGGCCCAGATGTCTCCTTGGAAGAGCTGTCTCTTCTGGAAGGGTTTTCTCCCAGAACTATGGATAACAAGAAGCCCAGAGGAACCTCCCCTGCTCACCTTTAAATTACTGATCCAAATGCAGTCCTCTGTCTCCAATGGAGAACCATCTGATGAAGCAGGTGCAGAGATAGCACAGGAGAACGTCCAAGGTCTTAGTTTCTTTTCTAGGTGGACTGAGAGCTGGGGAGCATTGGGAGACCCAGAAGCCCCTCAGTTCACAGCTATGTGGGTGTATGAACACAGTGTGCTGGACTTAGCTTGGATATCCAACATACATGGATTTATGTATCTTCACAGCAACCCATGAAGTAGGCACAATTATTTGGCCACCTTTACAGAGTAAGAGAGCCGTTTGTTCAAGGTGAGCATAACTCGTTAGTAGAAGAACCAGAATTTTCTCACAGATTCATTCTTCCCTCCCCAGAAGTTCTCTATTCTTTTTCAGCTAACAAAATAAGGCAGAAATCATTTTTTTGTACATTCTGTTTTCCTAGTGGGAAAGCTGGGACCTGTTGCCCAAAGGGAAGTTGAGACCAGATGGGAAGAGCTGGTTTGAGACGAGCTGCACTAGTGGCTCGGGGAACACCAATTTGTACCCAGATATGGTGGCCAGAAAAGGCTGCTAAATGGAGACGGGATGAAACACTAACACCTGAGTGCCTCTAAGACTGATTTAGATGTAGGGCAGAGTTTTGAGAGGATTCGTGAATTCACCGTTCACGCTGTTTAATAACCATTGAATTAATAGCATTTGTTGCTGATCCATTCTCATCAGAGTAAGAGATGAGCCCATAAATCATCCAGCGAATTCAAGGTCCTATAATTAAGAAAACAAATGATCAAAATACCACTTAATAAAAAATTTCTCCACTTGCCAAGTAGAACAAGTTTTAAAACGGAAACGATACTTTTATTGATGATTGCTTAATTAACTCATCTCCCAGGGAGTCTGCTGGTGAAAGTTAGCTTTCAGGAGACAAAGCACGGGCCTTTGTTGAAGTGAAGAGGGCCATGGGCGTTGAAGCAAACCATCACTTGGTTGTGAATCCATGTGGGTCAGTCCTAGCTTCTAACCTAAGTGTAAGGTCAGCTCTTTGATGAGGGAAACAACAGTTCCAGCTACCTTTCCCCTTTATTTTCTTCATCCCTCTGCCTCTACCCATGAAGTCGAATATCCTTCTGTGGATATCCAAAGGGAGCCAGAACAATGGTACAAATGGAACCTCACATCTGAGATTTTCTTAATATATACAAGACTGCCTTCCAGTTGCTTGTTTTTCACTTGGAAGGGAAGACAGTCAGCATTGCCCTTGTTCTATTTAGACACAGAAATCCTAAATTGATCCTTATGAAAATTCTGGGTTTGGGAGCCCAAGCGGATTGTTTCTCATTAACTGCATTCTTCCTGGAAGGTCAGGCTAAGGAATGGTAAATAAACCTTAAGATCCGGTGTTCCTTGCTCATGGATGATATTTTTAAGAAAGGTTTGTATTGTGGGAACCAGGATCCTCGACTATGTTCTGACAGTGTAAGCTGGATCCTATGCTTTAGGGTGAAATTTCTGGGAAGTTTAAGGACTATTTTTTCCTTCTCTATCAACTTAATGTGTGTGGTTGAAAAGCCATTTAACCTCTTTGTACCTAAGTTTCTATACTATAAAAGTGTGAGGAATGACTCTGTAGTCAGCTCTCCTGGGCTGGGAGAGCTAGTGTTTATACAGATGTTTCTCAAGCCTAGATCTACCTTTGAACACACACACACACACACACACACACACACACACACATCTATCTATCTATCTCACCAGGGTTAGGTGGAATGGGAGGACAGACACAGAGAGGTAGAAGGACGGCTGTAGGGTGGCTGTGCCAGAGGACCTGAGATAGTGCTGCTGACTTGACATGTTTGCGTGGAAATAAATGAGTTCTCTAGCAAGTGCTTCATGTAGACCCTGTTGCCACTTTGTGGAGAGGTTTTATGGGTGCATTCTTTATATAAAGCAGAAACGGGCAGTTCTAGACTTTGGGGGAAGTTCTAACACCTTGATTGATCTTATGCAATGGTGTGTGTTCATCAGACATGTGTTGAATGCCTGCCACATGACAGAAAGTGGGACTGCACAGGGGATCGAGCCAGAAACGGTACCACTCACATCTGGGGCCTTTGCAGATAATTAGAAGGATGCAGAGCAATAGGCTTTTGTCTCACAGAGTGTCAGTCACACTCAGGAAGCTGTAAGGGACTCACAAGACAAATGTCTAACCCAGTAAAGGGGGCAGCAGGGCACAGGTGGTCATAAGGTACTCTAAGGTTGAATCTAGAAAGTAGGGTGGAAGTTGCCCAAATAAAGGTGAATGATGGGGCTCAGAAGAGAGGGTATCCCAGAAAGAGCAGCTCCTAGGTGAGAGAAGAAGCCACTGTGGGGACCTGAGATGTGGTGAATATTGCTGGGCCTAGGTTGGAGGTGGAGAAGGAGCCCACAGGATCTCGAGACTCTCTAGTGAGCAGGAGCATCAGTCTAGTCCCTAGTGTCTGCTGAATACAGCTTCAAAAACTGTCCTCACTTACAGGAGGGGAAAAGGAGAAAAAGCCAGCCGAATTCTGTCTACTCCAAGAGGAGGGGGCACCCAAGACTAGCACCCAGCCCAGCAGGCACACATTAAGTCAGCAGACAAACAACAACGATAAGAAGAGTGAGAACAGAGAGCCAGAAAACACACTCACAATGGAAGCCTTGAAGTGGAGAGATGAGTAGAAGGACAAAGTGTATGATGTGGGCTAGGCCGGTCCCTCTGTGCAGCCTTCTGTGGCAGGATTTTGGCTCTCACAGAGGATGCTGGCTAGGGCACCCCTTGAACTCATTTCAGCAGGAAATCCATTGGTTCCAGAGTGCAGATTCCAGATTTGTTATTTTATAGGGCTAATAAGTATGTAATTATCACATTTGGGGCCCTCGGAATGAAAGGCAAACGTATCCTCCTGGACACCCTGAGAAATGGGAGTGGACCTACCCTAGAGTTTTTGAAGGAGCTCATCACTGTGTTCAGGTACACCCGCTCTAGGCCGGGATCTGCCAGGCATGAAGGGAGAGAGAGCTGAGACTGGGCCTGAACTTTAGAAGGAATTGGGAATAATACAGGGTAGCAAGTAGAGGAGGCTTTGCCCAGCTTTCTCAGCTCCTCTGGACTATTTCGGAAGGAGAGGAAGTGAACGGTGATACCACATCCACTGTTTACAGAATACCCGCTGTGTGTCAGTCAAGTTTAATTTTTACAATGCTATAAATGTTAGTGGTAACATTCCCATCTCACAAATGGAGAAAATGATTCAGAGCAATATGTTATCAGTTTTCTATCATTGCATAACAAAACATCTCACAGCTTAAGGACTGTCAGTTCCTGTGGGGAGCTGTGGGCACTGTGGGACTCAGGAAGTGTGAATGGGTGGTTATCGCTCGGGACCTCAACTCAGATTGAGTTTGACTGGGGCTAGGAGATCCGTTTCCAAGTGGCTTGCTCACATGTTGACAAGCTGGTGTTGGCTCATCCCGTGGCTGGTTGAATGTCACCAAGCACAAACACAGTGAATGGTCAGAGAGACTGCTGTAGCTGCCGTGCAATTTATGACCTGGGAACTACCTCACCAATACTGCTTTTTCTCTTCTTTCCTTCTTTTTTTCTTTAGCCCCTTCCTTCTCTTCCTTCTCTCTCTCTCTCTCTCTCTCTCTCTCTCTCTCTCTCTCTCTCTGTGTGTGTGTGTGTGTGTGTATTTTGAGTGAAGTTCTCCTGAACTCAAAGTTTGAACTCTTGATTCTCCTACATCTACCTCCCAACCGCTAGAAGTATAAGCATGCACTTCCATGCACAGCTCAACACACCACTGCTTCTGCCACCGACTACTGGTTACATAGGTCAGTCCCAGTTGAGCGTAAACAAGGATGACATGAGGCAGAGCTCCTTGGAGTTCACTTCAGAAGCTTGCTACAATAGACTGATTCAGACCGCTGCTCATATCCTTCTACTGCTCCATGCTACTGAGATATCCTTAGGTTGGGTGCTGGTCCTGTGTGCTGAGTCAGAGGAGTGGCTGTATTGATGGGTTAAGATGATTGGAAAGGGCATAGGGTGCTTGGTGAGCAAGTGTCAATGCCCACAGGGTGATACCTGCCTGCCCCTGAAAATGCCCAAGTGTGTTAACAAAGGGGAAACGTGTATTCTGATTTTCTCTCAGCACTGACATCCGATTGTCATAGCAAGCAAGTTCTCTGGCCTCAAACTAGGTAGAGATTAGCACTCCTGAGCGCTGATATAGGTATCCAACACTCTGCCCATCTTACGAGGAAGAACACGAGAAGTGTGCTTGGATTCATACGTTCACTGCTGTAAGCTGGGGAAGAGAGGCCATGGGAGTCGCATGGTAAGCGTGCACTGTCTCCAGCATGCAGTGCTTCCAGAATCATAATCATCTCACATGTACAGCGGCTATTGTCCTTTTGTAGCTATCCAAAGGATCTTGGAATTCACTGGAACTGAGTCTGTATCCAACAGAAAGACAGAACTAAAAATACACCCTCATGCCATAACCTGTCTGCATCCTTCTTATTAAGAGTTTATTTTTCTTCTTCTAGGTAGACAAGATTTAGAATTATGAATGATTCCCTAGCAACATAGTATGTTGGCTGAATGTGAGCACTTGTCCTTGATGAGAAGCAGTCACAGTCAGGAGGGGCCTATCATACTGCCTGGTGACTATCAGGTAGAGAAGGAGACCACTAGGTGGTCATGAGATGTCCCTGGACTCCCAGATGTGTAACTATGGAGACTAAGGCAAAAGAATTCTCCACAGTTCCCCAGAGAATCCTCAAAGGTTTTGAGCTTCAACCTGAGAAAACTCAAAGGGACATCAAAATATGGGCAGATGATTTCATGTGTGAAAGGACTTGCCTGGGCACGGGGACCTGCTCAGACCACCTCTAGCAGAGGGTTTGCTGAAGGAGAAGCAGGTAGGTTGGGCAGGATGTGAAGAATGCCTGTTTTTTTGTAGGCCTTAGGGAACCACTGAATAGTGTTAAGATGCAATTGGAAGCTGGGTGGTGGTGATGCAGGCCTTTAATCCCAGCACTTGGGAGGCAGAGGCAGGTGAATCTCTGTGAGCTCAAGGCCAGCCTGGTCTACAAGAGCTAGTTCTGGGACTGGCTCCAAAGCTACAGCAAAATCTTGTCTTGAAAAAGATGCAGTTGGAGCAGGTTCTGGCTTATTGTGAGGATTTGGTAGTTGTATTATCATGACTCTGTTCTTTAGTTGGAAGGTGAGAGACGTGCTTTGGTAAGATAATTTTGAAAGCCTGGCCAGAATAATGATTATAACGATGAGACCTAATATTTATTGAACACTTATTGGGGATGAGGCCCCTTTCAATGTCTTACTTTTACTTAGTTCTCACCTCCTTAGGAAGGAGTTCTCATCTTAACAAATTGAGGCACAGAAAAAGTAACTTTCCCAAAGTAGCCAGTGGGCATAATAAGCAAAGTGAACATACTCAGTAGACAAGAGATTGGTCCAGGAAGGAGATGAGAAGGCCTGCACTTAAATGTAGCTGAGGAAATGGAGAAGGGTGATTGGGGCGGGGGGGGGAAGGTATTTATTGAAAAAAATGACATTGGAGTAAGGTGTGTGTGTGTGTGCGTGTGTGTGTGTGTGTTAGGGAGATGTATATATAATCCAAAGACCAGAGAATAGGGGCCACAGTACCCCTCTGGCATTAAAAAGAGAAATAATTGGTTTTCCTATGATAGAACACAGGAATGGGTCTTCAGGAGTATTGTAAACCTCTGAGTCAGATTTATGCAGGAAGGACCCAGTATACCTGTGCCTTGTATGCACAGAAAACAACAATGTCAGGGCATCTATAAGGCCTGGGGTGACTCTCTGGACTTTAGGAGTCCCCTTACAGGGGCAGATAGAAAGAGGACAGCTTAGAGTGGGTTTGCCAGGCTAAGAAACAGTACTACCTAGCTGTTGATGAGTTTAGCCCTTGGGGTTGACATGATTTCAGCAATACAAGAAGGATGCTCAGAGAGGGGGCAAAGGTCTGGGAGAGCCCAGGCCTGTGGCTGCTTTGAGTTTCCCTGTGATAAATATGAAACACACATTCCCTTTAAAGGGGTACAGAAAGCCCAAGTCTCGCCTGCACGGGATGGGGCTCTGTTCACAGAAATCCCAAAATTTTAGTCTGAGAAGGTAGTGACGATTTTAGGAGCAGCTTCTGCTGTTGGGATGGGCTCTGTGCCAGGCTGCTTGAGACGGGGGGTGTACAGGGAGGCCAGTCTGCCGTGGCACATGGGGCTTTCTAGTGAGTGAGAACATTGTGTATGCATGTGTGGCATATGTGCCTTGTGACCCTGTTCAGAAGTCCTGAAGCCCCGCATCTGCTTTTGGGGGGGGCTTGCTGCAAGAAATGTGCAAGCCCTGGATTTTGCAGGGTACTCACAGGGAGAGGGATCCATATCCACACAGATCCCCAGGATGTCTGGGGGAAAGCAGCTCTGTAGGCACATTCACACCAGACCCATACGACAAAGAGACCGGATATTTTGCTGTTTGATAAACTTCATAAAATAGTGGAGCTGAGTGATTTTGCTGCTGTCTGAATGGAAGTATCCTAAGAACCCATGCCAAGAAGATAAATAAGACCGGGACTCCAGGAGAGGAGCTGAAACAAATGTGCACTGAGAGGTACATCAAAGTAAAACTAGTTCTCTTGACTGGGGCTCCGTGTGTGGTGAAGTGTGTGTGTATCTGAGCGTGTGTGTGCGTGTGTGTGTGTGTGTGTGTGTGTGTGTGTTGGGGCAAATGTTTGGCAGATACTAGTCCACATAGAGGGGCCCAGAGATATACCCTGGGCTGCTGCCAATCCTTCAGAAGGCTGCTGTCTACGCACCAGGCCTGCCTGGAACTTAGCTAGGATTAGGCTGAGCTATGCAACAGCATAAGGAAAACCAGCCTTGGCTATGGTTGGAGCACTTGGTCTTATAATCAGCCACCTGAGGGGCATTTCAAACTGGGGAGACTGCACTCCATGATCAGGAATCCCTTAGTGGGTGGGGTAGTCAGTCCTTGTTGTTTTGCTAAGAAGGAGCTATATGCCTGGGTGTAAAACATCAATCTCTTCATATTTGGCTCTAAGGTCTCCAGGGGCTCTTAAAGACACAGAATAGAACAGAATGCGAGGCCTGGATGTGTGTTTAGATATCATATAATGCAAAGGTTCTTGAAGTGAAGGCCTCAAGCCAGCAACAACAGCATTAGGGAATATGTTAGAAACAAGGCAATTTATCAGGCCCTATCTTAGACCAAGTAAAAAAATTCCTTGCTGTAGGGCCCGGCCATTTTTGTTTTAGCATATGGTTCACCCGGACCCTCAGGTGATTTGGTTGCATTCTACAGTTCTGAAAACCACTGACAGAGTCCATCTTCTTCACTTAGGGGTTGGAGACTAGAGAGAGGACTTCAGCCAACAGCTCATAGCTAATTAGGACACTGCCACTTTCCTCCTTACCCATATGGTCTCAGCTTTTTATGTCGCAAATTACACAAGGAAGGATTTTAATAACTTGTTTCTTAGAGGTAATTGTTGTGTGTTTATATATTTTCCATTGCTAATAAGCTATTTAGGTCAGTTGTATCACTGGTGCCCAAACTGTGTGCTCCCCCACCCTACGGTGCTGGGGGTGCAGTTCAGGACCTTGTACTCCAGTGCAGAGCTACACATCCAGCTAAATGCTGAAGTTATTTACTGTAAAGTTCAGGCTCTGGGGAGCCTGGAGGTTCATTTCTACTTTGGCCCCAAGCCCAGTCAGTATTTCTCTAGCTAGCCCCGAAGGCACCAATACCACGCTCTTACTCTCTGCTGGCCCGATTCTCTCTGTAACTAGCCCATGAGCTCCATGATCTCACACTGCAGATGTTTTGGTCAATAATCCCTCCCTCAGTCTGCTCTTGCCAAGTGAGGGTGAACTTAGTTTCACACACTGGCCTCTGCAGCCTTCCTGAGGAGAAGGACCTCTCTTTCCGGCTCTCACAAGTGGGCCCAGCATGTTTCCAATATCACACCCGTGTTTTTTTTTTTCAATAGGGTCACTCTGTGATGGGGCAGATTTGTTCTCTGTGTGGAAACATGTGGGTTCTTGTCAGAGGTCTTGAGAATGAGTAAAGTGAGCACGAGTGGTCGCCCTCCACATCTGGCTTCCCTGGCTGAGCTCAGAAGGGCAGTTTCCTAGAGCCTGTGTTGGAAGGAGTAAGGGGCCCTCTGAGGCTTTTGGGTGAATAACTCTTTTAAAGGAGTAGAGCCACCATAGACAGTGTTTTTTATATCCATCCAGATTCTTAGGGCAGCCATATAAAAATTCTCTTTGGCTTGAATTTTCTAGCAAACAGGGAAGGAACCAGTTTGCTTTGTCCAGTAAACTGCACCTTGCTGGAGGATTTTTTTAAATGATGTGAAGGGGATAAAAACCCAGGCCCTTGCTTCTCCAAAGGTCTGGGAAGAGATAGTTGAGGGTAGAGGGAGGAAACCCAATGTGGGACAGAGTTCCTGCCCTTCTTTCTTGTCAGGGTTCTTTCTCTGGCTCCAAAGCTTAACAAACCGAGCCCCTGCCCTCCTGGGGACACCCTCCCTCCATCCAGGACTTTCTGAAGGAGGCATCCTTGCCTCAGGTATCTGTGGGGCTGAGGATGAGCCTTGTTGGGGTTACTGACATCCAAGATCTGTATTTTGTAGCTAAATAATTAGTGCCGATTCAAGTTTCATTTTGAGGGTTTCACAAGGCCCTAGAAATCACCCGGGGCTCCCTGGAGCATTGCAAAAGCAGGTTTGGAAATCTCAGATGAAGAGAATTCTGGCCAGTGAATGACAGACAAAGGACAGGCAACACAGAAGATGAGAAGGGGGCGAGGTCTTTAGTTTCCATTGCATCTACCAGACTGGGCTCCCGGGTCTCTGGTTGGTGATCAGAGTTTCTCTTTATCAGAGTGGAGATTGAAATGTCTGCACCAGGCAGGAGACAAAGAGTCTCTGGGCCTCCTCACCCAGACAAGGATAGCCATTATAGCCCCACGAAGAGACATCTAGGGTACCCAGATCTCCTTCTTCCCTGTCCTCTCAAGTACACTGAACTCGAGGGAAGCCCCTGTTTATGATCTCAAAGCCGGCTGTTTTGATTCTGGCCCCTAAAACCTTGCCTCCTGCCCCGGAAGATTTATTTTATTAAGTGGTCCACACCTGAAAGTAATTGAGTCTTGGCGTGGACGCGGGAGGCTGCAGAGTGAAGATTGCGCATCGGCAGCTCACAGCATTTGGGGAACCTCCCGGTGCCCAAGTCTCTCCTCAACCTTGCACCGCCCCAGGGCCAAATATTATTTTGAGGAGAGGTAGCAGGGCTCATGTGGGGGAAGGAGAGGTATGTGGGGAAAGTGGAAGCTAAGTGTGGAAGTGGAGATGGGGCTGTGCCCCGAGCCTCTTCCGCACCCCGCGCAACGGAGCTGAAAGGCCGGGTTGTACTGTTCCCTCCCTCGCGTCCTCGCGGGTTAGCAGGGTTTGATCCGCACCGGCACAGTTCACCTCTAAAATGGGAATAAGAGAGAGATTGAAATAGATAAAACGCGTTCGAAGTTTAATGTCAACTACAAGCCTCTATAAAATCAGATCAAAGGGAACCGGAGCTCAGCTTCCTCCGGGATCGCCAAGGGCTTCGGGCGCTCCCAGAGTCCAGCCCGCGGCGGCGGGGCGGTCTCTTCTCTCCAGCCGGGGCAAGGACTCGAGGGCCATGGCGGGGGGCGCTTGTGAATGCAACCGGGCACCAAGCTCTTGAACTTGGGGCCGCCGCAGGGTGCCATAGCACCTCATGGTCTGCTTGTAGCCGAGGAAGCTTGAGGTGAAACCCGCGAGAAGGGAGCGCGGCATGCAAGGAGAAGCATCCACGGACCCACGATCAGAAGGACTCTCAGAGGCGGGCGCGTGACTCCCGCACCCAATCCTCGATGCCATTTTCGCGGTCTGAATCACAGGCGATGGCGGGCGATGCTCCAGCAGCCGGCAGCAAAGCACTGGGTCCCGTCGGTTATTCGTGCTGGCGATGTGGGCTCCGGTGTTTTCCAGGGACTTTTGGGGCCCCGAGCTGTATGTGCGCTTTCGTTTTTTCTCTTCCCTCCTAATTGCACTCTTAAAGAAACGTGGTGTGTGTGTGTTTCCCACCTTTCCCTTTGTCTTTCGGAAACTCTTCTGACAGATTTCTAAGGTGGATGATAAAATGGAGATGCGAGTAGTCATGGGGAAACTAGACTCTTAAAAAAAATTAAAACAATAAACAAACAAATGTGAACCTAAGATCTAAATGAACCTTCAAGGTTATGGTGGTTATGGTGAGAAGAACCGAGAATGGAGGGAAACATATTTTGAGAATAAAAATGAAGAATTTTATTAGTAGTAAAATTACAGTCTTTTACTCTCGCTCCATATAAAAAAGAATTATAAATCGTGGGCTTCTTTGCCTGTATGGTTTTATGCACTGTAGCATTCCATCCCTCCCGACATAAAATTCCATGCCTGCAGAGCTTGCTTATAGGTGAAACCACATGTGTTTTGTGTGTGCCTGTATGTGCTGGCACAGTAAGCTCATAGAGATGGACAGCTTTTGGTGATGCGCATTGGGAGAAGGGTCCCTAATGTGCACACGGAGGGTCATTTGTGTTTGGACAACTGTGGAAATTACCCCGGACTCATAGCGATAAATAAACTAGCCCAAAGACCTTCACCTCTAAGCCAGGAGTTACAGGAAATTCATGAGCAGAAAAGGCAAGAAAACATAGAAAAATAAAAGTAAAATTAGGAAGAAAAAGCTATGAGGGAAGTGCGGAGGAAGAGAGAGAGAAAAAGCACTGAAAGACAAAAGGAAAGGAAAGTCACACAGAGATTCTGAAGGGAAAAAAGAAATGGAATACTTAGAAAAAGAGAAAAACAGGAGGAGAAGATGAATGGATTAGTGGAAAGAAACAGAGAAAGCACAAATGCAGAAGAAATTTATCAGGAGGTTTGAAGACACAAAAGGCCCTTGCTCAAACTGGGGTTTTGGTGGGGTGGGGAGAAGGCAGAAGCCTTGGTAGGTGGGAGCCTCCCCAGGGCCAGATGCCTCCCCCAAGGGCCTTTGCTTCTCAGGTTTCCCCAATGTAAGGGAAATCCAGGGGAGACTTTGTGGGCACAGTCTGCTTTATACCCGGATCTGATGATGCCGTTCATTTGGTTTTTAAACAGTAGATTTGCAGCCTTCTGGGCTGGGACGGGGGTCTGCTAGCCATCCTCAGAACCTGCAGATTGGATTGAATTTCGGCCACTTTGATGGTCCTGTAATCGGCTCCCAGTTTTCCAATTTCCAGTCCCCTCCACCGAGCTGGGGGGTTGAAAGGGGCTTTAAAGACGCCTTTCCTTTGATAATGGCTCACGGTTACATATTTCCATAACAATTTTCTTTACCAGATCTGAATGTCTGATGTAGTCCCAGATGTTCGGGGGGGGGGGAGAAGAAAAAGGGAAGCAGTCCCCTCTGTCCCAGGCTGCCAGGCGTGGGGAGGCAGACTCAGTGCCATGGAGACAGCCCTTCCTTGAGCGGTTCTCTGCTCCTGGGCGCCTCTGGCCCCTCCCTCCAGCTCTTCCACAGCTAAACCACCGATCTTCTAAGGCTCTGACACCACTGGGCCCAAGATACTCCCTTTCCACCAAAACTTGCCCATCCTGGATCCCCTCCGTGCTCTCTGCTTGGTGACAGTTGTGGAGCCGATGGACTTAATGTCATAGGAGGTCAAATTGGTTCCAGGTGTCACTCCTGGAATACATGAACTTCTGCAGAGCTAGTGTCCTCCGGAGCATCCGGAGACCTTTTCTTCCTTCTCCAACATTTGTTGAGTGTCACTGTGGAAAGCACCTCAATGCACAGCAAAGCCAGCCAGCCATCACCCCTCATCTCCAGCTCTTCACGCGGGCAGCACCTACACTCTTGGAAAAAGGAGGCAGGTATGCCATGCCGGCAAAGCCGACGGGGTGTGAAGAATGCTGGAGAGAGGTGTCATAAAATGGACACAGTGTTCAAAGGCAGCATCTGGAAAAGCTTCATGGAGAATGTAGCATTTGTTCTGGGACCGGGAGGACATTCAAGGTCAGACTCTGAGATGCTGGGGGGACTTTAGGCACAGTGTTAGCACTATCAATATGGGGGATACTTGGGGGACAGAGAGACATTGCCCTTCTTAGTCCCACCACAGATCTGAGAGCACTGGACTCTGGGGCGTGGGAGGACAAGAAGGCGGCCTCCCCGCTCTGTCACAGCCATTTCGCTTGTGTGTACTGGCAGTCCAGGTGAAGCTTTCTTTGGAAGAAGGCTGGCAGGAAGCAGGGAGGCTTGACTTAAAAATGAAGACAGAATGTCCCTTCTTCATCGGAGTCTGAGTGCTGTGAGAAATAGTAAAGGGACTAATTAGTCAAATGCAGGTGTGAAATGTATCAGAAACCAAAGAGTATGATTAAGTTCTAATCCAGTCCCAAACACTGAAGTGCTGTGCTGAAGCCAGAGAAATAGCTCAGTGGTTAAGAGCGCTTGCTCCTTTTGCAGAGGACCTGGGTGTGATCCCCACAACTCATTTGGTGCCTCAGAACTCCACTCTTTAACTCCATCTCCAGAGGATCCAACACCTCCTAGGGGCCTCTGTGGGCACCAGGCACATAAGTGGTGCGTAGACATCTAAGCAGGCAGAACACTCATACACATAAAATAAATACACTTAAAGCAAAAGCGAAAGTCCCTTCTCTGCCTTCCCTGTCTCTCTGGCCTGTGAATAGAGCATTAGGCTTTTTCTGCCAGGTTCTATGGCACAGCTTCCCACATCCTGCTTTCTTCCGGTCCCCAGCTGGTTGGGAATGACTGGGTTGCAGCTGTTCCTAGAATACTCAGGGGCTCCCATCCTCATTTTGGAAGACCAGGCCCCAAAACAGGGGCGACCAGCCTCCTGAGCTCGCCTTAAACACGAGGGTTGCAATATAGAAAACTACCACTAGGGGGCAGAACACAAACACACGGCTTCCCTCTATGCTTTGGCCTTGGTCACAGTACTTGCAGAATTTGCCAAGAGCAGAAAGAACTCCCACAACCTGCGACCCTAAAAGACCATTGGAAAACACAGATATTTACATTACAATTCATAACAGTAGCACAATTATAGCTATGGTTGGGGGTCAGCACAACATGAGGAACTGTGTGGACAGGTTAAAAGTTCCCTTTTGTACAGCCCCCCTCCCCCCGCGCCTCTCCCAGCCTCTACCCTATCTTATCTCTCAATAGCTTTTGCTGCACTACACTGATTTCCTCAGATGCAGGATCCTAGGCTGGATTCTGTCCTCCCCAAATGCCCTCATGTTTACCTGGCGTGTTTACTGTGGGCTCTTTGCGGAGAGGACCCTTGAGGGACCAGGATGCCAGAGCCCAAGGCCAAGATCTCTCAGGAGGAGACAAGCCACCTCCCATCTCTCCACAGTCCATCTATCCTAGATGCTACCTTTCTTCTGACCAAGGCTGGGCTCTGTCCATAGGTCTGCCGGTGTCCCCCTGCTCCCCAGCCTGAGAGTGGGTGCCTGCTTCCACTTTTTTGAAGTGTGGAAAATGTCACTTGAAGATTAAGTGTTCCTGCATGCTTGTTGTGAGTATAGGAGGAGGGTAAGAGGCAGGGAACACTGACAAATGCTGGGGCCTCTACCTCTCTGACTTGCCCTCAGTACCCAGGCCCTATACCCAAGACAAGTACCAAGTACCTTCTTGTTCAGGTCCTTGTGCCAGGGAGCCACTGTGAAGTGGGGTAGTGTTAGACATGGCCCCCACAGGGAGAAAGGTCTTTCAGACTCCCCCATGGCGGGGACTGGGGAGTCAGGCTCCCACCTGGGCTTTGAAGAATATATCATCTCCAAGTGCAGGGACAGGCTAGTCTGTTCTTTCCCTGGGAATTCCAAGTGCCTGGTAGTGAGCATGGCACACAGTTGGCATCACATTAGTGCTGTGGAATACGTACAGTGGGGGGAGGCAGAACAGCAGTAAAAAGAGATTCAAACAAGGGAAAGCAGGGTAGAGGAGGGTAGTCGTGTAGCCAGGCTGCACCTCAGGTGACCCACGGTCCCAGTTTTGAACCTGAGAGACCTGTTCTGTGAAGTCTCTTGGAGCTTGAGCAAGCCTGCATGGATTGTTACCCTAACTTTCATTCCTCTTGGGAACAGGACGCCCCTCCAGGACCTTCCCACTTTGGCCCCCATATCACCCCATTTTCTTTCTTCTCTGCCAAGCAGGGTCTCCTCCAAGGTCCTCTGGGCTGAGCCCTGCCCCAGCCATGACCCCCCCAGCCTGACCTCCAGGGTTACCCACTTCCCTTTCACTCAGCCACCCCTGATAAGAAGACTAGAAACAGGTTTGCCCTTTCACCTCTGCATATCTCTCTGAGGAGCCTGCAGGTCCCCACATCCTGGGTCACATCCTGAGAGGCCCTGTGCCTCCCACAGGTTGTGAGCCAGCTTTTGCAGGGAGGTGGGGGTTGGAGCAGAGGCCATAGCCCTCAGGAGACAGGCAGCTCCTTATCTTGGCTTAAGAAGGCCCTAGTGCTTGCTCCTAAGACACAAGAGCTGGCTAGTCAGAATGACCAGCTGGCTGATCCCTCCCCAAGTCTTTGATTGACATTCTTGATGGAATTGGCCGGATGTTTCTCCTTCATAAGAGACACAGCCTCCGGCAATACAGCTGTGCCTTCCTTGGCCTGGCTGCAGCTGGAGGTAGAGAGAGCCCAGAACCCACACTTCCTACTTTTGGGATAACATCACTGGGCCAAAGGTCTCCAGAGAGGGCCTTCCATGAGGTCCTAAGAGGGTCGGCATGACTCATATCTGATTACTGCTCTGATTTCTGTTCATTACTATCTGAGGACTCCATCCCGTGTGCTCATCTGACTGACCCACAGTGCTGGGTGGACCCCCTAGATCTTAGAGCTTGCTTGGGGTCTGGCTTTGGCCAAGTGCTGCCTGAGACAATGTCACACTAAAATCCATTCCGAAGACACTGTTCTTTAGAGTTAGAAATGTGTTAAGGTGCCACTTTTACGCCCAGGGTTCAGTGCAATCTTTGCTGATGTAGAGGGTCTCTCTCAAATTTGCATCAGTAGGAAGGCGTCAACAAGCATTTGAATTTGTGGTCTTCTCAAGCAGAGAATTTCTTCCCTTTGGTGAGCTCCCACGACAGGGGTTAATTGTTCATGGAAAGGGGGCATCATCCACTTGTGCAGGAAGTAGGGGTGGATGGGACAAAGGAAAGGAGACAATCCCCCTGCAGCCTGGGAAGGTTGGGTGATTATCAGCTGTGTGTACAAGGATGAGTCCAGGGCTATATTTTGTTTCTGTATCTTTTAGGGTCATGTTTTTCAGACTTTATTCACTTGAGTAGAACCTCTGTGGTTTTGGTTACATCTGAGTGTGCTTGTACCACTGACGTTTTCCTTTAACCTACCGTACACATACACATCCGTGCATCTTTGGGAGGAAATTTTACGTCTTTACTATAAATGGAACACAAGTAGCACTTGCCATAAACAGAATAGCTATAAAAACAAACAGGGAGGCAATGTAGCAGCGTGGCTAAGGCTGCCGGTCCCAGGTTTGCGTCCTTTTCTTAGCAGAAATGTTGGTGAGTGTTAAGGGGTCTCAACCTCCATTTGCCACATTTTCGGGGACCTGATGTGGTTGCTATTTGAAGGGGCACATTGTGTTCCCATGCACTGAGGACTGGAGGGATACGTATACAAAGTGCCATCTAAGACGATCTCAAGTCCTCTCTGGGAACTGGAGGGCTCATGGATGTGTGCACATCCTCTCCTGACCACTGTCCCTCTCAGGCAGCTCCTGAGTATGTCTTGTCTCAGGGCCTTACTGTCAACCCCTTGTACTCTTCAGCATAGGGGGATAAATGGAATCGAGGGAGTCGCTGGAAACAAGGCAGGAAAAGTGGCAGCTCTCTGGTGTTGCCAGAATAGTTTGACCTTGTTGGGACAACAGTACAAAGATCTTTTCCACGGGCCTTGGTGGAGCTGTGTGGAGTTTCCCCTGAGGATTCCAAGGCAGTCACAAGCTTTAGCATGGTCCAGTGTTCCAGCTGCTGTCTCTCTGCCCCTGCCAACTCCCAAATGATAGTCTCTCATTTCCCAGAGTCCGACCTACATCCCCAGAAGTTTGAGCCTAACAGACACCTTAAACATCACATACTCAAACAAAGTCTGCTCCAGCCTGCTAGTGTCCCAGAGCCCGACAACAGCTGTTCGGCCAAGAATTCACATAGCCTCTTTCTTCCCCTCACACTCCAGGTCCCACACACTTCATAGCACCTTCTGGATACACCCAGAGTCCAGAGACTTTTATTGCCACCCGGGAACCTGGACTGCTGCAATGCCCTCCAGCTAGTCTCTTTGTCTTCTCCACAAACCAAAGCCAGAGTGACCGTTCACAGGTTTAAAGTGGATGTCACCACCCTTGGGCCGTGGAGTCTTATGACACTCAGTGCAAATCAAAGCTCCTTCTGCGTCCTGAGCCTTTGCTTTACCAGTCTCTCTTCATGCCCTCTACCCAAGGCCTGATGTGCTTCCACTCCCTGAGCCTCCCTATTGCTCTCATACCCTGTCCAGATTCAGGGGCTTCTGCCCTGCTGTCCCCTGTTCCCAGGGCATCCTCTGCCCTCACCCTCACATGATCCACGTCCCACTCTTTCGCTTTGTTTAGGCAGCGTCTTAGAGAGAGGTCTCTGAAGAGACAGCCCTCCCCGTCGCGTGCTGACTCCCTCCTGTCTAGTTCTCCCTCACAGCTCTCACAGCTATTGACATTGTCCGTCTGGGAGTCACTATTTCACTTTCACTTTGAGGGACAATTTCACCAGATGCAGAATTCTTGGTATCTCATGTCAAGGCTTCAAATACTCACTATCCCCTGGAGTCTGATGTAATCCATATCTTTGTTCCTCCAGGAGGAAAGTGTTTGTGCTTTTTGGCTTCTTTTGTGATTTGTTCTTTGTCTTGATTTCCCACATTTTTATTATGGGACATTTGGCATTTTTGTTGCTGTTGTTGTTGGAATCATATTATCTATTTATTTGCTTTCTTCTCTACTGTTTCTGTCATAAGACTAAATTCAAAAGGATGGGGACTTTATCTGCTTCCTACTGTCAGGACAGTCTTGGAAGCTAATGACATGTAATTCATACTTGCTACATAATTTGTAAATTTTCAAATATAGATCTTCAGGATGGTAAGTTTGTATAAGAAAGCTAGGGGCTGGGGAGACGGCTCAGCAGTAAAACGTTCTCTGAGCTGAGCTTGGCTCCCAGCATCCATGTCAGACAACTCACAAACTGCTTGTAACCCATCTCCAGGAGATCTGAGAGACACCCTCATTCACCGCACCTGCCCGCACACAGACACTCGTGTACATAATAAGAAGAAAATAAGCTGAGCATGGTGGCACACGTCTTTAATCCCAGCATTCAGGAAACAGAGACAGGCAGATCTCTGTGAGTTCAGGCCAGCTTGGACTACGTAGTAAGTTCCAGGACAGCTAGTCGGGGTTGGGGGGAGAAAAAAAGAAAAACTTTTTTAAAACAGAAAGAAGCAGTGTGATTCAATGTAATTAATGCTATAAAATCAGGTTTCATTTCTCATGTTTGCTTTTGCACTTTGTTTTTACATGAAATTGTCAGCTGTACCAGGTTGGAATCACACTCACAGCACGGACTAACCATGTCCTGGGTGACTGCCACAGCCGCACGCTGTTTGCTGGTTAGCAGGCTTCGCAGATAGAACCTCATTCTCGCCAGAACTCTTCCTAGAGGCGAGGAAATGGAGGCACAGAGAGACTAAGGCTTGTGTGGAGTCATCCAGGTGAAGAGGTAGACCTGGAATCCGAAATGCACTCTTCTTCCTGTTTCTGTTTGTCTCCTGAGGAGTGAACAAGGTGTGTGGACCCTCAGCACACAGCTGAATCCGCTCTCTGGGGATCCTCCCGGTCCTGGAGCCGGATGGAGCCTGACCTGTGCACCAAGGGAGGGTGTGCACTAAGGGAGGGTGTGCACCGAGGGAGGGTGTGCACTGCGGGCACCCTCAGGATTCTTTCAGGCACTCGGAGTGGCCCTGGCTTAACCTCTATCACAGCAATAACCCCATGCCTCTTCTTTTTCAAAGTGCTGAAATATCATTCTTCCAGTTGTTATTTAATGCCCTTTCTTGAGTACATTAAAAAACAAGAAAACTAAAACAGTTTTGTCATTTGTTAATACCACCTTTGGGTGACTTTCCTTTGTATGGCATGGAGGTGCGGCTGATGACTGCTGAGGTCAGCCCCAGATGGCTTACCTGGTATCTGAAACTGCCCAGAGCCTTCTGGAACTCCCATGATTCCCACTCTTTTATAACCGTGTAAGCCACTTGCCACACTCCTGTATCCCTGTCCACATCACTGTCACTGCATTACCATCTCAAAACTATAGTCTAGGTCCTGCTACCTCTATGGCTTTCTTGCAACAAGATTGTCCTTTCACCCAAACAGGGCCTTCCCCAATCTCTGGCCTTCCTCTTGCTCCTACCTGGGGCTGGATTGGACCAACCCCTAGGGATGTTTCAGTCTGAGGATGAGAGCTCTCACCTGGAGGAAAGACTGCTGGCAGACTAGGACAATCCATGGACATTTCTTTGCTCCTGAGGGCCCAGGATGTTCTGTAGCTCAGGCCATTCCATCCCTAGCCTTCCCAACACAAATACATTTCCCCATGGAGAAGTGGAGGCCCAAAGCCAGTGAGACTATCTAAAGATTGTCTCAAGACCCCTCTCCAGCCAGAGAAGACATGATCCTGTCTTAGTTATAGCTTCTGGGATTCCTGGAGCATGCAAAAGGGTAGGGGAACTCCAGCTTTCCATTCTGAGATTGCCGGCAGAGAGGGGAGGTAGCTGTATAACTTTGGGGATATGGAAGGGGTCTTATGGTCCTTGGACAATGATGCCACTGTCTCCTCTCATACTGCCATGTTGGCCTTAAGCTTTCAAGGTCTAATAGGTGCTTAAAGAGAGTCCAGGAGGGGCAGGACACCATGGAGACTGAGGGTCCCAGACATCACGGTCAGGGCCTCCTCAGATCTACAGCTGTCCCTTGCTCCCACCCTGGCTAGTGCCCATTCAGAACTTCCCAAACCCAACTCCACAGTCTCCAGCCTCCCCTGTTCCTGGTCTTGGGGCCCTTCCCTTGGTGTCAACAGCAATTTCCTGGCAGGCCTGGTGACAGGAGCCTGCACTGGCCCAGGGGAAACTCAACTCCATGGTGTCAGCAACGGGTGTCTTTCAGTGTCTGGGGAATGGGGTTGATGCTATACAGAGCCTATGAGGGCCTGGAAGACTGCCACCGCCCCTCCCCCATGGCTACTCTGTCACCCCACATTTTTTCTGCACCCAAGAACCCTGGTGACAATCCTCTTTTCCTAACAGGACCAAGGGTGGAAAAGGCTACCCACACCTTAAAGCAGTGCCTGGGACAGACACTAGACACCTAGAAGGTGGTGTGAAGACACTGGCCTGGGACAGGCAGGACAGCCCCAGTCCCTTTCCTTTCCCTCCTCTGACATCTTCACTGAAGACCCCATGGAAGATCACAGCCAAGCCTCTTCCTCCGCTTTGCCTTGTTGCTGGGCATGTGGACAAATTACCTTCTTGGATGCCAGAAGGATCCACGGGATGCATGAACCCCCTTCTCTTCTCTGTACCCTCAGGTCAGCAGAGCTACTTTCCCAGGACTGGCCCTTGAGGGTCAAGACTGCTTGTGACAATGTGTAGTCTGTGGGCCTTCTTTTCTGTGGCACTTAAAGCTGTGCCCAAATCGTGGATAATCTCCCTTCCCAGAGGACCATGACACAGTTGGGAAATCAGACTGGAAAACTTAAATGATAGAGGAAATTGAAGATTGTGATAGAGAAAACACTGGCTTGTGTGTGTGTATGTGTGTGTGTGTGTATGTATCAAGTGTTCATGCTGCAAAAATGTGCTCAGAGCTTGAGCGAGTTGTCAGTAGCAAGCAGAGTGATGTGCACAGCACAGACCAGTTTCTTCAGTTCTAATTGCCTCTTCACAGGCCAAGATGCAAGATATACATGGGAATACACACGTTGTCGTTTGACATAGTACAGAATGAACGTGTTCACCATGTTTCCTGGGTCATGCATGTGTCCCCACCCTTGGCTTAGGGCAGGGGCTAATTGGGCTGACTGACCACAAGGGTGAGATGACTCACGATGGACAGAGGAATGGAGCTGGAAGACTCAGAGGTTGAAAGGGTGGACTGTGGGTTTGCTCTGGGTCTGTGTCCTGGCTAATGTCCATGTGAGCTCTTTTCTTGTGGTCAGCAGTATTCTCTGCTGCCGTTACTGATAAGCCTTCCGACCCATGCATGGGCAAGCTGCCTCCCCATTAAGTTTTCAGCCAGGAGTACAGCTGTGTGCTCTGAGCTTGTCCCCTAAGCTCAATTGCCCTATTAGCTCCATGGGTTGCCACTGCTGCTGGGAGTCTCAGGAGAGTGTCTCCTAGTAGCTGTCTCCCATTCTGCAGAAAAGAAAACTGAATCCAAAAAGGCAGCCATTTGCCCCAGCCCTGCCCATCTCTCTGAGGTTCTAGACCCCAGCCTCGCAATCCAAATGATGATGGCATTATCTAGTACTTGCAGCATGTGGAACCCTGTGTTGTGCCCCAGGCTGGGTAAGATAATATAATTGTTTCCAAACATGGTGGGGTTTATGGGACCAATTAACGATTTTAATTGAAGGATGAATATAGGTGTGATAACTTTTCTTTTGCCAGTACTTTTTAGAATTCCTGCCTTCATCATGTTATGTAATAAGAAGCAGCACTTTAAATCATTAAAGGAGGGTAGAACATAAAACTTTAAAACAAAAGCATCACCATATGAGCTTGCTATTTGTTTCTTTCTCTTTTTCTTCCTACTACCAAAGCATCATTACCTTTACCATCATCAAACCCCTCCCTTGGATCTCCCCAAAGAGCCCTCTTCTCCCAGAAACTGTGGTCCAGAGTGTCAGTCAGGTTGAAGAAGGGACAAATCCAGCCACCCCCTCTCCTTCTCATCCTTTCATTCCCCCTGGCCCCAGGCCCCCTTGTCTGCCAGGGATCTGACCTGCAGATGCTCTCTGCTGCACATACTCCTAGCCCCAGGATGGTACCACTGCCCAGCTCTGCAGGCTTGTGCCGGGCTCTGGGAGCTCTGCCCAAATTGCCTGTTTACATCTGGGTCTTTTTACTTTTGCACTTAGCTTGAGGCTACTTGGCTCCCAAGGAGTTGGGACATTGGCCAAACACCCTGAGCCTTGGGCACTTGTGCCAGTTTCTTCTCTCACTGCCTGCATGGCCTCGGACTGGTCCTTGACTCTTTCTGGTCCCTTTTGTTGGCTCATGGACTCATGGTAGGAAATATACAGTTGTGGCCCACAGGACTTGTCTTTAAGACATTTGCAAATGTGGGCTGGGGAAATAGCTCAGTCATTAAAATACTCTCCTTGCAAACATAAGATCCTGACTTTGTTTCCCAGAACTTCTTTCCCCACAAAACAGCATCTCACTATGTAGCTCTGCCTATCCTGCAACTCACTCTGTGATGTGGGATTCCCCTCTGTATGCTATGAATATGTTTTATTGCCATTGGTTAAAAAAAAAAGAAGCTGCTTTTGACCAATGGCTTAACAGAATATAGCCAGGCTGGAAAAGATATATAGAAAGAGTAATCCAAAGAAAAGCTATGTAGCCACCACAGGAGACCCACGCTAGACAGTGGATGAAACTTACTGGTAGGCCACAACCATGTGGAGATACACAGATTAATAGAAATGGGTTAATTTAAGAACTAAGAGCTAGCCAATAAGAAGCATGAACTAATAGGCCAAGCAGTGTTGTAATAATACAGTTTCTGTGTGATTATTTTGAGTCTGGGTGGCCAGGAAGGAAGGAGCAGCCACAGGTCTGGGCAGCTGGGAATGAACAAGTGGTCTGTCTACCTAATGGCACCTGAACAACTGGGGCTAACCCACATGGCGAGTCACACACTGTGGGTCTGGGTGCTTGTATGTCCGCTTAGGGTTAGGAGGAAAGTAGCAGAGAGCTTGCCTGCTGCTGAGCACACCTGCCTGGGAAAGCTGCTGGATTGGGTCTGCTAGGTGTGCACAGGCAGGAGAGCATGGTGGATTCCTGCTGCCATACACAGAGATATTTCTAGGCTGCACAGTGCACTGCAGGGCAGATTTAGCTTTTACTCAGATAAAAAGTGTTTATATGCTAGACGGTGCTACCCAGAGTTGAGGTGGTGAGGATGGCTCCCACTCAGCAGTCTCAGAGGCTGTGAGACTCTGCCATGTTGGACTGGGTGGAGCCAACAGACAGGATGGCAGAATTGGTCCTGGCTATGCCTGTTTAGCATTTGAGAAAAAAAAAAAACCCTGGTCAGAAAATAATTACAGATACACATGCACTAAAGACAAATCCAGATGGAAAAGACCTTTAAAAGGGTCATAGTGTTAGATAAATGTACATAGGCTTGGGAGAGAGAAGAAACAGTTATAAAAAGAAGTAAATGGTTTAAAAAGTAAAGTCTTTAAAGAGACAGAGTACAGATAGTCATAGATCAAAGGAGTAAAGAAAAATAAGACATGTAAAGATGGAATATACACAGAGAGTCTAGATTATGAATATTATTGTATTTTCCTTGAATATTTTGACTGTGAATGAGCTAAGTACAGAGAGATATTTCATTGGACAGGTATCTAGTCAAAACAAACATAAAGGTATCTTGACTTCAAAATTTGGGTCTAAGGATATGTTACTTTGGAAAAGAGGTTCTGCTTTTGTTTCCATAGAGGATGAGAACCTATGAATTCCTTCCAGACTAATGTGGTTTGATGGACCAAGATCCCCGAGAAAAATCTTCATGAATTCCCAAAATTACTTCTCCCAATAAAAATCAGGAAGCCGTTTGGAAAGAACTACTTTTAAATTCCCAAATATTATTTATAAATGTTTATTTACATTTAAAGGGGAATATTATATAGAGATGAATACTTTGCATTGGTATGGATTTTGATTTATTGATACAAATTTAAGGTCAATTTTGTTTTGTGTGTATTTCAGCTCTTGATTAAGGTATTGTGTTTGTGTAGCTCATTTAAATATAAAGTATAATTAAAGATGCAAATTAATAGATAGTTGTCTATAATAATTAAGCTTGTTGTCATGTTAGTTAGATTTTCTAGATATACAGAGATATATTTTAGATGGGTAGTTATTCTTCAAACCTTGCAAAGACTAATAGAATATGGCATTTAAAATGTTTAAGAACTTAGGACTTTTCATGACAATGAGATTCATTTGCTCCTCGTAGCACCAGTTTACTTCAAGAGGATGATGAGCATTGAAGAGGCTCCCTCTGGAGTTTGCTAGCCATTTGGGCAAGAAGCTACTGTTGCCTGGACTGCTTGATACTATGCCGTGTGAACTGGACGTGCAGGACCCACAGAAAAATGACTGCTGAATTTACCTAAAGGGGAGACAGTCCTTTGGGGTTTGCTGCTTTATGAAAGAGTCTGCCAGACATTCTGCAGGATACAGAAGAAAGTAACTGACAAACTGCCAATATAGATAGAACTTTCTTTGAAATTCCCTGCTTCATGGAAAAGTCTGCCAGAAACTATGGGCCTATAGGCTGAAGATGGATGCTGAAATGTTACAGAAGAACTTTGAGTGACTGTCCAGGCAGTGAGATGTCTCTGTCAGTTCTAGAGTTTTGGAAGTTGCTTACAATGTACCCCTTGTTTACTTAGGTAACATTATATCCTTCTGGAGTCTTTAATGGAGTTGAATAGTTATAATTATAGTTTTCTTTAGTTATGATAAAAGATAAAGTAGATATAAATATTGTAACTATAATTCTTGCTTGGTAACTATCTTGTTGTATGTAATTTTGCTATGTTAAAAGTTAAAACCTTCCTTTTTATTTAGACAAAAAAGGGGAGGTAATGTGGGATTCCCCTCTGTATGCTATGAATATGTTTTATTGCCATTGGTAAATAAAGAATCTGCTTTCGGCCAATGGCTTAACAGAATATAGCTAGGCTGGAAAAGATATATATAGAGAGTAGGTGAAGTCACAGAGAAGCCATGTAGCCATCACAGGAACCATTGTCCAGATGCTGGGTGGAACTTTACCGGTAGGCCACAACCACATGGAGACACACAGATTCATAGAAATGGGTTAATTTAAGGTATAATAGCTAGCCAATAAGAAGCATGAGCTAATAGGCCAAGCAGTGTTGTAATAATATAGTTTCTGTGTGATTATTTTGGGTCTGGAAAACGAATGAGCAGCCTCTGCCAACAACTCTGTAGATGAGGCTGGCCTCAGATTCACAGAGATCCACCTGTCTCTGCCTTCCTGATGCTAGGAATAAAGGAGTCACTATGTGGTTAGTGTTTTTTTTTTTTCTTAAAGATTTATTTATTTATTATGTATACAATGTTCTGTCTGTATATATGCTTGCTGGCCAGAAGAGGGCACCAGATCTCATTACAGATGGCTGTGAGCCACCATGTGGTTGCTGGGAATTGAACTCAGGACCTCTGGAAAAGCAGTCAGTGCTCTTAACCTCTGAGCCATCTCTCCAGCCCCAGTTTTTGTTTTGAAAGACAGGTATAGTGGTCATCTCACTGCTGGAGAAGTATAGACAAGAGACAGGTAAACCCTTGAGACTCACTGGTCAGCCAGTCTAAGCTACTTGGTGAGTTCCCAGCTAGCAAGAAACCCTGTCTCAAAAAACCAAGGTAGGTGATGGCTAAAGAATTGACACCTAGTTGGGTGAAGCAGGGGCATATCTCTGTGAGTTCAAGATCAGCCTGGTCTACAGAGTAAGTAGACCCTGCCTCAAACAAACAAGCCAACAAACAAAGCAACAACAACAGCAAAAAGAATCAATACCTGAGGTTGATCTCTGGCACGCACGTGCGCACACACACACACACACACACACACACACACAAAATACATACACACTCACACCCCAGAAAGAAAAGTTGATAAATATCTCACAGTTCCAGAGTGGCTAGTATTCTGACTTATAAACCAAGAGACCCAAGCCTGGAGATAAAATGTGGCCTCTGAGATCATACAATAAACTTGGCAGAGTGTGGCGGCAGGGTCCTGGCTTCTGGCTCCCCTTTGGAGCTCTTCTTTCACATCCCCCAAGCTCCAGGTCTTTATCCAGTCTAATGTGTCCCTAGGGATGTCATTTTTCTCCCAGCCTCTTGCTTTTGTTCCCTCAGTCTCTGTCTATGCCTTCTAGACGGTGCCTTTAATATACCATTTTGCTACTTGAGTGATGGTGTGCACAAAAATGTCTCGAGACCATTTGCTTGTCTATGGCAGGACCAGCAGGGGTCCTTCTGTCATTGGGTAGTGAGTCACCCTGCCTCTCTTTCCCATCATCCCTCACTTTGGAGGGATTTTTTTTCTATTAAAAAAAAAAAAACTTCTGAGCGTCACACCATCATCTCCCCTCCCCCAGGTTCTCTGTCTTCTGTCCATTTCCCTGCCCCCTCACTCCAGGTTGGGGATTGTAGGCAGTCTTGCCTCTCCCCAGTTCTCAGGAAAAGCATCTCTTTCCTCCCCCCTTCCCATCCTTTTCATCCTCCTGGGCCCCAGGTCCTCTCCCTCTCCCCTTATCTGCCAGGGATCTGACCCACAGATGCTCTCTCTGCTCGGCATGCTCCTGACCTCGGGATGGCATCACCGCCCAGCCTGCCTGCCCCCAGGGCCAGCTCCAGCCTGCTCACTTGCCTTCCCTTTAGAAGCCCCCGTGTCTTGAAGCTGATTAAAACAAACACAGCTCATATTTTTGTTCTTAATCCAATCTGTGCTGTGGTAGGGTCTAGGAGGGAGGATAGGATGACAGTGAGAGACTAGGAATTGGAGTCCTTAGTAGGCAGACAGATAGGGAGCGGGCCATGGCTAGGAATAAAGGTGGTGAATTTCCAAGATGGCCAGCTTCTTCCTCAACCCCCTGATTGTAGACAAAAGCTTCATAGCTTTTTTTCCCCCACCAGCAGGCCCCCTGCTGACAGGCGGACTCAACAAGTTCAAGGCTGGATCAGAACACAGGACCAATCAAGCATCCTGTCTTCAAACCCACCAACCTTAAAGTGTGTATGTGTGTGTGTGTGTGTGTGTGTGTGTGTGTGTG
>JAQHUG010000145.1:931099-985180 GCA_028555095.1 Dicrostonyx torquatus | reverse complement strand
AGCAGAATCTGGAGGCCTTGACCAACGATCCATTGCAAAGAACACTTACAAGTAAAGTTGTATGGACTAAGGGGTGAATTGCGTGACTCCCTGAGCCACACCACAGCTTCCACACTAAAATTTTCTGTCTTTCTTGCTTTTGTTTTAGACTATACTTTAAAATTTTGTTTTGTTTGAGGGGAGGTCATAAAGGCAGAGGTGAGGGGGTGGGGAGAGGAGTGGAACTAGGATTCATGATGTAAAAACCACAAAGAATCAATAAAACGTTTTTAAAAATTGAACTATCCAAAAAAATAAGAATAGTTCCTTCATATCAGCCAGTATAGGGTCTGGAGAGTCTGGAGGCTCTAAAACCACAAACAAAATCATTTTCATCGTCACAGTATATTGTTATAGTTACAGGAAGCTAATGGACAGATTCTCTGGCTTTTTCACGAGATAGAATCTAGGATCCTGCTTGAACTTCCTCGTAGAAGAAAAGCATGAGGAGTCACCTGTAAGCCCTAGGTGACAAGTCCCAGGAATCATGGTGTAGAAACTGAGCTTTGTGATCAGCTAGATCTAGAGTCAAATCCAAGCAAGGCCTTTTTCTTATTTGTATTTGGTTAAATGCATTTCCTAATCTCCTTGAACTCTGCCTTTGTGGAGTGGAGATACCAACAACATAACCGTGGCAGCTCTTATAAAGGAAAACATTTAATTGGGTGGCTTTCAGTTTCAGAGGTTCAGTCCATTATCATCATAGTGCGACATGGTGACATGCAGGCAGACAGGGTGCTGGAGCTGAGAGTTTTACCTCTTGATAAGCAGATAACAGAAGCAAACGGAGACACTGGGTGTGGCTTGAGCATATATGAGACCTCAAAGCCACCTCCACAGTGACACACTTCCTCCAACAAGGTCACACCCACCCCAACAAAGCCATACCTCCGAGAAGTGCTACTCCCTTTAGGGCTGTTTTCTTTCAAGTCACCACAGGGAGTATGTGTGTATGTTGTAAGTATGCGTGTGTGTGTGTATGTGTGTGTATGCATAGTCTTCCTTCTCCGTGTCCAGTGGGGGAAAAGAAGCGATTGCCCCATCAGTTCTTTTTCCATATGCCACTGTGACCATCATATCTCACCACAATTTCTCTTCAGGGTAGGTGACACATCCCTTTATACAAGGGAAGCAACAGAGGCTCAGAGACTAACTAAGCTCTGAAGGCCACTTGTGTAAGTGACACAGCCGGGATTCAGATTCAGGCCCACCTCCAAAGCTGAGCAAAATGCCAGCATCCCAGGCCTTCCTGCATGAATGTCCCATGTACCATATAAGGCAAAGGAACGTTTCAGACACGGGTGCAGCAGAGTCTCCGGACTCCAGGAGCTGCTGTCCTGGTTGAGTAAACACAAGGAACAGTGACTAGCATAGATGAAGTTCCACCTTTCTCAGATGCAATGAATCTCCTGTCCCTTCCAGGTTGGGAAAGTAGTTATTGGAGTTTCTCCATTTGCTGGATAACAGGTGGGTGGGGACAGGAGGGACATGCTACTCTCTGATTTCTATCCTGAGGTATAAGACCACAACAGGAGTGAAGAGAGGCAGAGCCCTTGAGCCTCTGTCTGGGTTTCTCTGGAAGCTGCTAGGCTGTAGCACACCCATGGTTGTGTGTGTGTGTGTGTGTGTGTGTGTGTGTGTGTGTGTGTGCATTAACTCTGCAGAGCCTGTTGAGCATCTGTCCCAGGACCAGGTGATGACAGAGCCTGGAATTGCTGCTGCTGATATTCCAGTCCCATGATGATGTCTTCATTTGTCCTCAGTCCTGTTCAGGAAAATTTTAACACAATGTTTCTTTGTTTTATCTGAATTCATTGCCTCCCAGACCCTCTGTGGTGCTTCTGCAGCCCATGTGAGGGAACCATATGAACAAGCATGAGACCAGCAGCTAACTCCTTTTCTGACCCTTGGTCACCATGGTCACACTCTCTCCCCTGCTGTTGCGAATTAGGTCGGTAAGATAAATAACCAGGACAGCTCAAAAATAACAATTATATTTTAATGGTTATAAGGGGAAACTCACACTACAAGAATGGGAGGTCCGACTTCCTACCCAACCCGCTGGATCTGCACAGAGAGGACGTGCACCTAGGTCCTCCCAGTTTTTCTTCCTGGGCCCCAGGTAGCCACGCCTTAACTAGATGTGATTGGTTGGTAGAGTTTCCCCATCACCCTGCCCTCACTGCTCCACCTCTGCCCCAAACATTTCCTCTTACTCCTTCCAATCCATGTTTCAGGCTATGTTGTTTTCCTCACTTCCTGGAAGCCCACTTTGACTTCTGTGGTCTGCTCTAATTCCAGATCTGAGAACCTCCTGGAGCATAGCTTGTGAATTATCAAGTCTCTTCAGTCTGGGCATGGTGGTACGTACCTGTAATCCCTGAATTTGAGAGGCTAAGATAGGAAGATCAAAAATTTGATCAAGAATCATGAGGCAGCTCTTTCTCTTCAATGATGTGGCCGTCTGAATGCCAACCTGCAAATCTTTGTGAAGTCCCTGATGGATAAGACCATCACTCTTGAGGACGAGCCCAGTGACACTACCCAGAATGTCAAGGCCATGATACAAGACAAGAAAGGTGTCCCATCTGACCAGTAGAGGCTGATATTTGCCAGCAAACAACTGGAGGATAGCCACACTCTTTTGGACTACAACATCCAGAAAGACTCCACCTTGCCCCTGGTGCCTCGCCTGCGTGGTGGCATCATTGAGCCGTTCCTTTGTCCAGCTGTGACAAGATGATCTGCCACAAGTGCTAAGCACGCCTGCACCCCCGTGCAAGAAATGTGGTCACACCAACAACCTGCATCCCAAGAAGAAGGTCAAATAAATCTGGGGCTATACCTGGCCCATGATCCCAGGACCAAATAAGGTCCCCTTCCATTGACTGGAGCAGAAAAAAAAAAAAAGAGTTTGAGGTCAACCTGGGCTATATAGTGAGATTGTGGCTCAAAAAAGAAAGTCTCTTTGATTTGCTTATCCCTAATAGCTAATTACAGTGGGTGTGTGCTCTCTGTGTGGAAAAATGTTCACTCCATGTCTCTCCATTTCACCCCAGCGTGAAGCACGGACAGCCACAGGACAGGGTGGTATTTGAGACCACTGGTTGGCAGGCCTGAGACATTTTGATCAAACAGAGATCACCATAGCTAACTAAGCCTGAACTGACTTTGATAATTGCAGCAGGACCTCTGGTTTATTAGTCATTCCCTCCCACACTTATCAGTCAGGGTCAGGCCTGACCTGGCACAGACTAAATGAGTTCTGTGCTCACTCATGGCTCCATCCAGGTTCAGTAACACAGGAGCAAAGGAACCTCATGTCCTGAGCATCTGAGGTCATGCTTAGATCTCTGTAGGCCACAGCCTCGCCCAGAGGGGAGCCCTACGTGGATGGAGAGGAATCAGGAAAGACTTACAGCATGGTGACAGTTGCCCCAGTTTTGCAAAAGTCTTGCTGTGTGACCTTGTAGAAGTTGCCTCCCCTTTCTGGGCCTTGCTCTTCATCTGTACCAACAACAGTAATAGAGGATTGTTTCCAGCTCTGAATCTTTAATTCTCTGACTCAAAGGCAAAGAAATTCACTTCAACTCGAATTAAAAAAAAAAAAGAATGTTTCTCCTGTGACAGGAGCTGGGAGAGATCAATAATTCTGTCAGAGCATCCTAACAGTCAGGCTGGAGCACCACAGCCTCTTCTGGGACTGGAAACTTCATCCTTACTCATTGTTCATCCCTGTTCCTTTCCCCTATCCTTGGTCCTCTTTCCACCTCCCTTAATCACTCCACCCTCAATCCAGGACGCAGCAACCTGCTATGAATGAAGAGTGGCTGGTCACGGGGCCAGTCACCATGGTGACGGATCCCCGCAGCTGAGGTTGGCATCAAAGTCACATGAGAACCCCGGAAAACTGGCTGAGGTATTTATAGAAACAGCTGCTGATGCTTTTATGGAAACGGGGCTATATTTGAAGCTGGTCCTGAAACCTCCATGCCTTCAGTGAGCTGAAGGGCTGCGGGTTCTGTACCTTAAGTTCTCCTGGTGCCTGGTGGGACTGACCTCGCCCTCCCATTCCCAGAATTACCCAGCACATCTTCCCAGCCCCCTCCTGGCTGATGCTCTGGTCCCACTGAGCATCATTTACATTGAATGACTGTTCATTCCAGGCTAAAGTCAAGACAGTTGGAATACCTTCTTTCTCTCCCTCTCAGGTACAGAGAGGAGTGATGAATGTCCTTGCTGCTCATATTAGAGAATTTTGCTTGCTGTTTCTGAGCAGTTTGGAGGCAACTTCGGAAGGGAGGGGATGTGCACATTTGGGTGCAAGGCTCAATTCCTCTTGTCCTTCCTGGCATTTTCCAGGTTCCCAGAAAAGCTGTAGGCAGTAATTGTTGTTTACTGAGTGAGGACTGTGTGTATTTTCCTCTTTACTCCTCCCCCAGCTCCTGTGGCTCCTCTGCCAGCCCCACTGTGCAGCCAAAGATGGGAAGCTCAGAATCAGAACCCAGCTGATCTGCCCCAACCAAAGAGTAGTGCCTTAGAGGGAGATTATAGGTGTAGGGTGTTACTTCCTTCAGATCTGCCATGCATACAGAAGCCCACAGTGATCTATGGAATGCAGGGGTGGAGACATAGGGAGCACAACACTAAAAGGCAAATCTCCATCCTATACCCGCCCCTGTTCACACAGCGCCTTACCACAGAGGAGACATGATTATTGATCTGTCAGGTATTGATCAAGAAATATCTCTGGCTCTACAGGCATACACAGCCATGCCCTCTTTATCCTTTCTGCATTTAACCGCCCATCTTGGAGACATTTCTAGGTCAGAACATAAAGAGTAGCCCTGATCATTTTAGTGGCAGTAAGAATGTCACGGCATGGAGGTGCCATAAATGATTTAAACATCTCCTTGCTGATAGATGTCAAGACTGTTTCTGTTTTTCATATTGCAGACTCTGCTCAAGGAGTATTCTTCAACTGAGTGTCTTTAACCAAACGCATGCCAAATGAGTGTATGTCTTCTTATTTCTTTATAGACATGGCGTAATGGTCAGGGGTTTGTGGCATTGGAATTTTGATAAGTATAGCCTAATTTTCTTCCATTGAGACCGCACCATTTAACTCTTCTGTTAGCAACATGTGTATGCTCGACCCTCTTTCTCATGTTTAATTATTTGCCATCATAATAGGGAAAGTGGCATCCCATTGTTTTTCCAATTGTATTTCTCCTGTTACACATGGAACTGAACATCTGTTTGCATTTGTAAAAAAATATGAGAGCCAGTTATATTTTCACTTTTAGAATTTTCCCAATAATATTCTTCTCTATATAACATTTACTATTTTTCCTGCTGATATTTAGAGACCATGTAGTCAATCATTCAGTCAATCAGTCTCTCTGACTGTCTGTCTGTCTTTTCAGGCCCGTTTACTTGCTTGCTCTTGTTCTCTCAGTGGTCTGGAACTCACAATCTTGGCTCTGCCTCCTGCGTGCTAAGGCAGATGTGGGATGTCATGCCTGGCTTCGAAGGATAAACTCCTGGCAAGCTTTTCAGTTGTACCATTGCTTGTTAATGTCTTCACCTTCCCAACCATCTCCAGCATCTCCTTCCTTCTGTCCGTTTGGGTCTGCTTTGTGTTTCTTTTCCTGAGGTTTGAAATGGTTGCTTGGCTCATTGATTTTTCAGCCTTTCTTCCTTACTAATAGACCTATTGGAGGCTATAAGATCCCTCCAGGTCCTGCTCATGATGTGCTACTGTGGCTTAGGTTTTTACATTCATCAATATTGACCCATCTATAATTTATGTTGATATAAGGAGCAAGGTAAGGATTCAGATTTATTTTTGTTTCAGATGGCCAAATCAATATAATTTATTAAAATACATTTCTACCCATTTTAAATTCAATCTTTACTATAGCCCAAAACTTCTTACCTGAGATTTTCTGAGTTTTATTGCTGCTTCATATATTTCTCTTGATTTGGATTGTATCCATTTCAGTAGTTTCAGAATATGCTCTCGCTTGTGGGCTAATTCTTCACAAATGTCCATTTTCATAATTCTGACTAATTTTGTTTCTTTCCTTTTCTCTCTGAACCCTCAGAATCAGCTTGTCAAGAAAAAAAATGTTTTTTATCTAGTTTTTTTTTAATCAGTTAGAATAAACATGCTTACTATGTTTTATCTTCGAGAAACATTTCCTCCAAAGACCACAGTCTTTTGTTGTTGTTTATGGTTTTGAGACATTTTTAATATGTAGCGGGGGCTGGTCCACGCTTTCAGCCCTGCCTCACCAGCTCCCCAGGGGCTGAGATTGCAGTTATGGATCATTCAACCATCGCCATTTCCTTCCTTATAGTCAAGTCATCTTTTGAACCTCTTGGTTTTATTTGGACTCTTTGTCATATTGATTCTCTACGTAGCTTTAATTTATATTCCTGTTTTTCTTTTTAATTGTTGTTGCTACGGTAACAGAATCATTTCTTGAGCTCTCTGCCTGGTGGCTGTGGATCTGAAGGTTACGCACTTTTAGTTTGCTAATTTTTATAACCAAACGTTGCTAAATGGTTTTCATTAGGTTTCTTAGTTAGGTTACTTTTCAAATGAAGCTTTTAGCCTTCACGGGGAGCATGCACTATGTATTTTAAAACTCCTGGAGCAAATGGCTATTTAATGATTTAATGGTTTATAACATTAAATGTTAAGTTGCCCAGAGCAGTGCTTGGTGCATCTTAAGCGCTCCTACTGCCAGCAGCTGTGGCAGACTGCCTTGAGTTCATGCACTTCCCTGACCCTTACAAGCATCCACCCAGGCGAGCTCAGAGCACAGATTGCCATTTCCATTTCTTCCCCAATTTTTTTGTGTGCCCATGCACATGAATTGTGTGAGTGTGTGGGGGGGGGTTTTTGGTGTGTGTGTGTGTGAAGTGCCAGAGTGCTCCTGTGTGTGTGCGGAGGACAGAGCAGAGCATTGGGTGTCCTGTTTTGTCACTGTCCACCTTTTTCCCTTGGGAACTTGGAGATCACTGTTTTTTACCTAGGCTGGCGGGCCAGGCATCCATCAATCTTCTAAACCCTGGTGCCAGCTACAGGTACACACATGACTAGCTTTATGTGGGTGCCCTGGAACTCAGGCTCTCATGCTTTCACCCCATGGGCTCTTCCCACCGAGAAATTTCCCCATCCCAATTCTATTCTTTTTTTTTTTTTTTCAGATAAAGGGTATGGAGTTCATAGAAATTGAACAATCTAGAGATTGTTTAGGTAGTGTGCAGGTAGTGCTAGCATCAGAACCTCATTTTACCTAGCTCTGCATTGCAGTCCAGGGCAACAGAGAGGAGAGCAGATCCTTTCCTGCAGTGAGATGTTTGCCTAGAATCCTGCCCTAGCATATTTGTTTCCAAAGGTCTGCTCTGGGTTTGGTTCTGAACTGTGACAGTGGTGTGGTAAGCTGGGATGCCCATCCTACCCAGAAGGAACTCTCTGAAATCAGGTTTTTTAGGAGCCATGATTCCTGCCATTGAGTTCCAAGACACAAAGGAATCAGATCACACGGCCTGCATGGTACATCTTGCTCCTGTGAAGGTCTGTGCATTCATATCTCCACCACCAGCACGGTGGCCTTGTGTTGCCATGGGAGATAAGGAACAAAGCCATTCAGAGGCTCCTCTGAGTCACGGGCGGTGGAATGTGAAGTGGCAGGCAGGAAATAGAGGCCTCCATTAGTTTTCTCTGTGTGTCATCCTCTGCTGTCGTCCTCTGGTCTCAACGCCATTCCCATTTCTCTGCCGTTTGTCACTAGAGTCCATTTTAGGAATCTTCCTCAGGTCCCAAGGCGAGGCTATCATGAAACACACAAAGTCAACGATGAAGAACTTCCTAGAAGCTACCATGAGTGGACTCTAGGACTAGAAATTAAGATCTCTTCTTAAAAAGCAGGACATTTCTGAAGGCCTCTGGGGTAACCACCTCCCAACTAAGCTTAGCTACGTCATTGCTATGACGCCTTTTCTATGCTTTACAACTTTCAATAGCTCACTATTATCTTTTGATACTATATCAAAAATACCCCCTGTTATGGTTTGAATGTAATTGGCCCCTATAAGCTCACAGGGAGTGGTACTATTAGGAGGTGTGGCTTTGTTGGAGTACGTATAACCATCCAACAAGGACAGTAAGTCACTGCAGCGGTAAACTTTGAGGTCTCATAAATAGTCAAGCCATGCCCAGTGCCTCGGTCTACTTATTGTTGCCTTCTGATCAAGATGTAGCCAGTACCATGTCTGCCTGCGCACTGCCATACTCCCCACCATGATTATGACTGGACCTCTGAACTGTAAGCAGTCACCTCAATTAAATGTTTTACTTTATAAGAGTTGCCATTGTCATGGTGTCTCTTCATAGCAATAAATATCCTAAGACATTCTTCTTGTGCCTGTGAATGCACTCATGTGTGATGCATATGTATGTGGTACATACACACGTATATGCGCCTATGAATGCACTCATGTGTGATGCATATGTATGTGGTACATACACACGTATATGCGCCTGTGAATGCACTCATGTGTGATGCATATGCATGTGGTACATACACACGTATATGCGCCTATGAATGCACTCATGTGTGATGCATATGTATGTGGTACATACACATGTATATGCGCCTATGAATGCACTCATGTGTGATGCATATATATGTGGTACGTACACATGTATATGCGCCTGTGTGTATATGTGTGGTGTATATGTATGTGGTACATACACACGTGTACATGCTGATACACTCATACAGAATCAAGGAAAAGGTTGAGTGTACTATTGTACCAGTCTTTTTTATATTTCTTTGAGATAGGACATGTAGAAAATGAGGTAACAAGCCATGAGCCACATGGTAGAACTTAGATAAGAAATATGGGTTAATTTAAAATGTAAGAGTTAGCTAGTAATAAGCCTGAGCTATCGGCTAAATGTTTACAATTAATGTTGTTTCCATGTCTGTTATTTGGAAACTGGTGGGGAGGAAAGAAAAGTCCACTTACACAAAGTAAGTTCCTTATTGCCCTCATTTGTGCTTACTCCCATAAGAGACACCTAGGAGAGTTTGTTCTACCTCTGCCTTCCCCTGAAAACCATAATTCTGCTAATAATGCTCAACCTCAATGTGCTGTGGTTTGCATCTGGAATATCCTTCCACCCCATAGCCCAAGGGTTAAATGCCTGGTTCCCAGCTTAGGATTACTGGAAAGTGATAGAAATTATGAGGTGGGATCTAATTGAAGAATTCCAGGTCACTTGGGTGTACCCTTGGAGGTATCTTTGAAACCCTACCTATCTATCCCACCCCTACACAGCATGAGGTACATGATTCTACTCTGCCATTTTCCTGTCTAGATATCATACCACAGGCACAGGCAATGAGGCCAATGAACCATGGGCTAGAACCTCTACAACTGAACTACAATAGAGGCTTTGTCTTGACAAATGGATTATCTCATATATTTGCTATGCTAACAGTCATGGGACTTGACACTTTTATAAGTCATTTCACCCTGTTATCTCATTCTTTATCTCAATGAAAGTTAAGGTTTCCGTGCTTATTTTCACGATCCATGCTGCTGCCCACCGATATGGGCAGGATATTGCAGTGGTATCGATGACTGCAGACTCATAGCTGAGAGTGAGAGATGTTCTTTCCCTGCCCCTCCCCCAAAGAAAATAGTCCAGACATGAAGCTATTAAAGAGAGTCCTTAAAAATTGTGATAAAGAGGCAGAAGTGTAGCTCTTCACAGCTGATGACTTCTGGTGGGGATCAGGGGTGGGTAGGAGAAGGACTCTGTTCTCTTTAGCAGGATGGCCACTGGGAGTTTGACCATGCTCCAGTGAGTATATGGGAACACAAATTGTACTTGCTTTTTCTTTCTTGAGGGTGGGGTGGGAGTGGGGTGATGTGCAAGGATGAGAGGAATGGGAAGCAAGTGTGTTCAGGGTGCATTGTATTAAATTCCCAAATAATTAATAAAAGCATGTTGTTGTGGGGGGGGAGAAATAAATAAACCATTTCTTGCCCCTCCCCAAAGATTCTAGGTTTCTATTTTCTATAATCTTAGGAATAATCTCCATTATTGAAAATTTCAGAGCGTGGTGGAGGCATTATGGGTGGACATTATACATCTTTTCTTGGGAGGTGGGCCCAAGTTCCCTTAAGAAATACCATGATTTCTTAGAGGAAATCTCAATTTCTATTTCTGGGTTCTACCTTAAAGAGGAGAAACTGAGCACCTTGCCCGACAGAGATATTTTCCCCATATGTCATTTATTTGACTTTGAAACCCAGAGCACACTATATGACAACAGGAGGAGATAAGTGTTGAGCCATAGGAAGAACTGCCATCCCCAAGACTGGTCCAAGCGACCATGTGAGGAGAAGCAGCTGCCACTCTGCGCTGTCTCTGCTCATGGAAGTCCCCTCCCCTTTTGGTGGTGGTGGAACACTCTTGTGGATAGGCCAATCTCTCTGCCCTCTCAGAGCTCCATTCCTTGTACACAGGGTCACAGGATGAAGAACACCCTCTCTTCTAGACCCTACCATGTCTCACTGCATCACCATCCCCGATTCCATCTCATCTCAGCTCCGTCGCTGTGGCTGCAGCACCTCACACGAATGGAAGCCTCATCAGGCACCCACTGCTGTTAGAAATGTATTGTCACATCTTTAAATACCTCATCACGGTTGACAAAGGCTACAGAGGGAAGATACCCACCTGAGAGGCTGGCAATATTCTTCTGTACAGTCAGAAGGGTGTGGAGGATTCTGTTGGGTGAGTGGACAGGAAGCAAGGGAAGAGGAGGAGGGGCAGTAGCGGATTCCTGGCAGAGGGGGCAGATGGGCTGAAGCTTGAGCCAGGAAAGCGTGGGAAGAGTGGGGAGAGTGGAGAGAAGGCTGATGGAGCAAGTGGGCTGCAGGGAAGTCAGCGAGGGAGGAGTGGCAGATGAGGCTGGAGACAAGAAAGGGCCTCAAGGCACCGCAGGCTTGAGAAGGGCACCATTACATTTCACTTCTAAAAAGATTTCTTTTGTAGCCAGGTGTGGTGGCTCACACCTTTAATCCCAGCACTCAGGATCTCTGAGTCTGAGGCCAACTGGTCTACATAATGAGTTCTAGGACAGCCAGGGCTACACAGAGAAACCGTGTCTTGGAAAAACCATTTAAAAATTCCTTTTGTATGGGACAAAGGGGTGAACCTGGTATTTGAGTCAGGAGATTCTGAGTGTCCAGGTGACTAACGGGTATAGTTTGAACTAAGATTGCAACGATACAATTAGAGAGAAGTTATCAGACTCTCAAGGCCTTTAGGAGCTAAGACCTCCAGGATTTAATGATGCCTATCATGAAGTGATAAGAAGGAGGGGCTTGCAAGGTGATGACTGGTTTTTTGTGAGGGAGTTTTGGAGGTGGAACAGAAAGAAAAATGTTGACTGTTTTGTAGGATGGGTCTCTGGGTAAGGAGGTGATCCTGAGACCTGTCTGGACAGGTAGACGAAGTGAGTGTGCAGAGCTCAGGAGACTCTGGGATGAAGAGAGCAGCAGGAGAGAGGGTGGTTTAGGAGAAGAATCTTGAGTGACAAAGGGACAGAACTACAGGGATGAGCAGAGGGCAGAGGGAGATAAAGATGGGGACTTAAAGAAGGAAAGAAGTCCAAGGAACTCTATAGAGGGTATAATAACGGGAGGACTGGGAAAATGTCCTACAGATTTAGTGAGTCAGAGGTCATTGCTGAGATCCATCTTGACGTCATGAGAGAGCAGGGTTGATTAAGAAGTGAAGAGGAGAGGAGAAAATGGAGACAGAGCATTTGGAAGGAGAAAGTTGGGATGACTTTTAAAGGACATATCTGAACATGCTTCAAAGCCACTGAGAAAGCCCCAGAATCTAGGGTAGCTGATGTTGTCTGAGGCTGTTAAGAAGGTGGGGGCCAAGGGACTCAGGGACTAAATAGGGCCTGGATTCTGACAGCTCTTGCAGGGACTGGAGGGAGGAAGTGCAGATACTCAGGGGGGTGCAGGCAAGGCTGACACAACAGCCCTGGGTGAGTGAGTGTCAAGGAACTTGTGAGAGACTGAGGAGGTAATGGGTGGACAAGAAGGGAGGTTGAGAGAATAGAAAATTGAGGTGGCCTTGACTGGAGAGAGGAGTAGGTAGCTCATAAAGCCACATGGAGGCACTGGGAAATGAGAAGGCCATTCAAGGCTGGCGACCATGAAAGCAGAAGTGATGGGTTCTTTTATTTTTTTTAATGAGTTCTTTTTTTAAAAAAAAGATTTTATTTATTAATTATGTATACAGCATTCTACTTGCATGTGTCCCTGCAGGCTAGAAGAGGGCACTAGATCTTATTACAGAAGGTTGTGAGCCATCATGTGGTTGCTGGGAACCAAACTCAGAACCTCTGGAAGAACAGTCAGTGCTCTTAACCTTTGAGCCATCTCTCCAGCCCCAAGAGATGGGTTCTTACTGGAACTTTCTTTCCCAGAGAAGTTTGCAGGAAGGAACCAAGTACTGAGTTCACTCCAGATAAGGGCTGTCATCAGGTGGACATGATACCTGATAGACATGCTGTTCTCAGTATGCCTCAAATCCAGGATCTCTTCCCAAATCTTTGCTCCCAAATCTCCTCTTTCTAGGTTATCTTATTTTTTTTTAGATTTTATTTATTTATTATGTATACAGTGCTGTCTGTCTGCTTGTATGCTTGCTGGCTGGCCAGAAGAGGGCACCAGTTCTCATTACAGATGGTTGTGAGCCACCATGTGGTTGCTGGGAATTGAACTCAGGACCTCCTGAAGAGCAGTCAGTGCTCTTAACCTCTGAGCCATCTCTCCAGCCCCTCTAGGTTATCTTAGTGACAATACAATTACCCAATAGCAGTCATTTACCAAGGGTATGTGATGTCAGATAATTTAAAACAATCATCTCATGTGACATTACAACCGCATAAAACACGTATTTTCTTGCAGTGTGTAACTTTTTTTTTTTTTTTTTTACAGATGTGGAAACTAAGTCTCATTAGGTTATAGATCTTACTCAAGGTATGTAAGTAATGGCAGTCTAGATTAAAAACTTAGGTTCACCAGACTCAAAAGTTGTTTCCCCATCTCTACACCAACTCTATAGCCCTCCCCCAGAACCACCTACGTCTGAGGTTTCCCTTCCTCTCACCCCTCTCAACATATCGGGGTCACACCAAACTTGTTCACCCCCATCACAACTCTTGCACCTCCTGCTTCCTCCTTTCCCGCACCTCCATCCTGCTGGTTTCCTGGCTAGGTGCACCAGGATGTAAGCTCCATAAGGGCAGGGATCATGATGGGTCTTGTCTGTTATGTCCACAGGACTGTAACAGTGTCCAGCAAACAGTAGGCTTGCTAAATACTTGTTGACTAAAAGAACCATCTATTGGGAGAGATTATTCTCAATGAGCATCTTGCATTTCCAGATGTCTCATGGGCAGAGGCACGGATGGCCTCTTGTTTCAGTCTAGTTCAGCGGATCTTTGCACAGTGAATTTCCTCAGAAAACGGAGATAGTGGAGGGTAGTTTTGTTTGCTGTCCATTATGATAAAAATTCTGTCGGTGCAAATCACCAGCAGGTTTTCTTGTAGTCCATTAGAAAACATTAGGCTTCCCTAAACTTGGGACTGTTCCCATAGGACTTGAGGATTAGGAGAAGCTGGCATATATATATGAAGCGTGTGCTATTTGCTGTGTCCCAAGTAATGCAAGTCCATTGTCTCTAGCCCCGGAGTTCTTTGTCTTCTGTCAGCGCCCATAAGACTGGTTAGATTGTAAGTGCAGAATCTCAGTTCCTTCTGAGTTCTTGCTTCTGGCCTTTATCAACTTTAGCTAGGATAATTAAGACAACTTCACCTTCTCCATCCCTCCCAAACAGGTACCTGCCTGTGATATACCAAAGGTTCCCTAGAGCAGAGACAATCATTTCAGACTCCCCCAACAGCACTTCCAGCCATCCCGATCCTGTCCCCATGTCTAACTTCACCTCTCCTCACCCTCCAGCCCTGCTCCAGCTCAGCAACCACCTGTCTGCACACATTCTTCGCTCTTGTGTTTGCCCTGGTCACACTGTCCACTCCACAATGGTTGCCCTTTCCCCTTTCCTCTATACGTTATTGAAGGCAAACATACTTCAACAACTTTTTGGTACCCAGTCACAATTTCCCTCTCTCTCATCGCTCCCACTCCACTCGTTTGTCAGGGTTCTGGGAAGCTGTGCTGTGCAGGGGTTGGTCTTGTAGGGTGGTAGGATGGAAGAGTGACGTGGGAAAGGACAGCCCAAAGGTAGGAATAGAGGCGACATTCACATGGGATGCAAAGAATAACCACCGAGTAGGACTGAAATCCTGAAAGAGGGTCAAGAGGAGGTGAGTACGTAAAGACAGGTGAGGTCCCAGGCTCAGGAGGCCTATGGCCATGGGGGCCCATTTTCCCGAGGGTAGATGCCCTAAGAAGAACATTGAGGTCTCAAGAGGCTGCTCCCGGCAACCCTTCTGCTCCCTGCCCACCCCTCTGCTTGTGTCGGCCATCAGAGCCTCGCTCGCAGCCCAGGAGCCTCACATTGACGCGGGCCCGCGCGTGAGTCAAGCCTGCGTCACGGCGCCCCGCCGCCAGGGTGGCCTTTCGGAAAGCGAGGGAACAGTGCGCGCCGCGCTCCGCCCAGCTCCATTCCGCTCCGCAGAGCCAGTGCGGACAGGGCGCGGGGAGGGCGGCAGTCGGTCGGGGCCTTCACAGCCACGCGCTCCCTTCGCCGCGGGATCTGGGCCCCGGGGTGGCTCCCCAGAGCCCCGAGCGAGCGAAGAGCGGGAGCAGGGTTGGGACTGACGGCGAGGGAGGGAACGAGGAGCCAGCTGAGCCGCGTGCGCCGGCGCGAGCAGCTCCCGGTCCCCTCAGCCCCAGCCCGGGCCTGTCGCCGCCTGACTACAGTTGCCCTCGGGAAGGACAGTGCACTCACGACCCGTCGGGGACCACGGCCACTTGGCGGTAGTCCAGGGGCCGAATCCACGCAACGGTCCACGCGGGACAGGTAAGTCGCTGTCTGATCCCCGTCTGGCGTACCCGGGCCAGCCACGGCAACTTTGCCTGCTGCGGCCCCGCCCCAGCCTGTAAGGCCCGAGGCCCCTGATGGTGGCGGCGCTCCTCCCGGTCCGCCCGACCCAGCGCTGGCGCGGGGGCTCCTCCCGGCGCTCCAGCCGCTGTTGCCTGGCGACAGAGCCCCGGGGCGGCGATGATCTGGCGCGGCAAGGGTGCTCAGCAGCTCCTGCACAGGTTGGACTTGGGCTTCAGTTTCTGGAGCTCAGGATGCCCCAGAACTCCGGAGGTAACAGGACAGCTGCCAAGGCGTGCACCAGCGGAGGACCAGCGAGGCCAACTCGGTGGGTCCTTGTGCCTGGAGTGCGCCCAGGGCGCAGCTCCACCAGGAGGCTCTGGCGCAGCTGGAGACCCCAGCCCCAGCCACTTGATCTCGGGCCCGTGACCTTGACGGTAACATTGGCTAGAAAAGCGGTACGTTTGTGCCGAGATAAATATTTAATTTCCAGTTCCGGGGCTGCTCCTCAGTGAATTTGGAGTTAGAATGGAAGAGCTCCTTCCTCCCCCGAGGAAAGCGCATCTGGGGACCGACGGATAGAGATAGGAGGCGTGCACTGGGGGCCACAGTCTAGAGGGGCCTGCTGTCTGGAGAGAGGCCTCCGCCACATTTATACCTGTGCAGACGGTGCTCTGAAGGGATGTTCTCAGTATGCCAAGGCTGCTCCCCCAGGGGCGCGGCCGCCTTGGAAGGAAGCCCAATGCTTCAGCTCTGTCAGGGGTTCAAGTTCAGAAGTTCTGAGGCTACTCGGACCCAGTTGCTGTCAAGTGGGCTTTATTCTTTGAAAATTTCTCCCTCCCTCCTCCCTTCTCTTCCTCTGTCCCTTTCTCCCATCCTTACTCTCCCCCTCCTTAGAAATAGTTTAATGGCCCATATGAATAAGGAAATTTCTAAGTAGAGCTATTTGGAAGGCAGTTTAGCTGTGAACAAGAGGCAAGTTAGGTTGGGTAGGGTTGGAGCAATGGGGATGAAGAAGAAAGATCGCCATTGGTGTGTTAACAAGAACTTCCAGGGACTGGGAAAATCCTGGAATGGCTCTGTCAAACTGTGTGGAGCATAAGCATCGTGCCTTCTGCGCTTCTCACACTGTTTCATATCCAGTAAAGTAGATCCATCTCCTGGAAGGAAGGACTTTCAGGTCACACCTGGCTGCCCTTGGCTACAGACAAGGCCATCAGAGGTTGTAGCTCCTGTGGCGCCTTTTTCTCTAGTGGAGCAGCTGTGGCCAAGTAGGTGGAAGAGAGGATTTCTGCAGCTTAGCCTTCGGTGACTCAGTGCAGGAGGTGAATTGTGCTCACCAGCTGATTGGAGTTTGCTTAGCCTGAGTCACAAAGAGTCATGTGTCAGCTGTTTGTGGGTTCAGTGCAATTCTTTAGCAGCACTCGTGAGGGGAATGGCCTGAGCGCCAAGTGACTTAGGGGGTGGGTGAATTTTCAGAGTAGATCTCAGTTTGCCCGTTGTTAACACGGGCCTGATGAACTCTGTCCCCATGGGGATGGCCAGCAGGGTCAGGCTGCAGAGGAGGCACTGTGTTTATTGTCACAGTCTGGCCAGGCACTGCATCACGGAACATCTGCTTCCACAGTTGCTAAGGAGGATGCTGTTGGTACCATTTTACCCAGTCTCACTTTGTGACCGGTGCTAGACATAGCAGGTGCTGCCAGATATTGGGTTCCCACCTCTTCCGCTGTGGATCTCAACCAGAGATGATTTCCCTCTTTCCGTGCTGTGCTCCTGAGAGTGTGTGTGTGTGTGTGTGTGTGTGTGTGTGTGTGTGTGTGTGTGTGAAGGTGGCCAGATCCTGTATGACTGAACCCACAGCTCAGCTTGAAGTGAACCTGTTTTTAAGTCTGCCCTGGATGGGAAAGCTGGGACGAGAATCGGGTTAGTGTGAGATACGTAGTATGACCATTTACAGCAGCTCCTAGATGGCTCCAACAGAGAGACCTGGACTCACTGGTATTGTTTATGACTGTGGCCTGTCCCCAAGCTGAGTAGATTTCAGGGGTTCTTTCTCCTTGAATGGGTCTTGCCATCTCCCTAGTCACCTGTCCTATCTATAACAGATCTGAAAGCTTCAAAGAAATGCTCAGTAGAGCTGATGTTGGCCTTTTCTTATAAAGGCATGAGAAAAATGGGTCTCCTACTTTTCTGAAGGATTATAGTCTTCTTGTCCTCCTCTTATAAAGGGTCTAGACCTAAGGCTGACCTAAAGTGCATTCACTTCCAAAATCAAGATTTCCCCCAAGGTAGCAAGAAAAAGTGGGGGCTGACCCGTGGAACTACAGTTGGCTCCTGGAAGAGAGAGAGTTGACATTGTCTGTTCATCTGAAGTCAATGCCTTCCCTATTTTGTCTGGACACCTATTCCATGACCAATAGAAACAGATGTGAGGACTCCAGGGCAGCAGCCTCCTGCTTGGTGCTCTCCCGCCCCTCAGGCTCTCCTGTCCAATTCTGCTGCAGTAGGACGATTCATCATTAATTCATCTAAAACCGCTAAGATAAGCAGCAGAGGAGTTTTAAAAAGAAGGTGGATTAGACAGCTCCCTCCCCCCGCAGACAAAGTCTAACTTATCACTGACTTCCAGGCTATGCTGAAAGAAATCTTGACAGCCAAACATCTGAGAACCAGTGGGGAACGAAACAAAAGCCTTGCACCTCAGACCCTGTGCCAGCCTCCTCTGAGGAGCGTCCCAGGCTGCTAGAGGTCAGAAGCACAATCCTGGTATGCTATCCCAGGCACAGTGAGGCAGTGCTCTGAGGGAAATGCCTCCTGTGTTCCAGTTCCTTCTGGTACCTCTCCTCCCCTTCTCTCTCTCCATTCCTCCCTCCCCTACCTTTTCCCACTCAGGTAGTGTCTCAAGTAGCCCACTCTGTAGCTGAGAATGACCTTGAACTCCTGACCCTTCTGCCTCCCAAGTGCTAGGGTTACAAGTGTGTGGTAGCACACACATGCTTTTAGCAGAGGAAAACACAGCTCTGGACTGCAGCACTTTGTGCCGTGGCTAGCATACACAGATAATGTCCAGCTTTTTATTGAGGCCTCTGTGCTGTGCTGAGTATTTACAGGCCATCTTCTTCAATCATCCCCATGGTCCCAGGAGATGGGTATTGCTATCTGTAGTTTATAGATGTGGATTTTGAGGTTCAGAGAGGTTAACTAATTTGCTCAAGGTCATTTGGATTAGTGAGTGGCAACCTGAGACTTGGCACTTGCTTCTGTCAGACTTCAAACTCCAGGCTCTTAACCACTCTGTGATGTGTTTCCAATAGCGAGTTCTTAATAACTGTGGCCAATTATCAAAATGACGGTTTATTAAAATCTGTGGGCTCTGATCTTCAAACTAGTACCCGAGGGAAAGAAGAATCAGATTTCTGCCAGTGGGAAACTGGTATAAAATGACCAGGCCCATATTGCCAAGGTTTAAGGACTATGACATTTGGTTCCAGGAGAGTCAGAGTCCAGAAGAAGACCTTAGGCTCTATCTTGGTGCTTTCTGTCCTGCTCCTGTCTTTCTCTTCCTGACTTGACAGCTCCAGATTCCACTCCCTTAAAGTTTGTCCACTCAGAGCTGGTGCCTGGAGCCGGGAAGAATGAGGCAGGGCAGGTCGGATGCTGCCCTGAAAATCTCTGCATCCGCAGAATCAAGGACAGCCAGGCACTGCTAGGAGCTCTGGTGTGTCAGATTTCCCTGCTGGACAGTGCGTGCCAGGGATTTACAGTCTCTGATGAGGCTCAGAAGACCCCAGAGCCAAACTGCTGGCACAGCACAGTTATTTATCATAGCTGCTGGCAGGGGCTGGTGAAGAGGGTGCTGCTTGCTTCCTGGTCTCACATTCCATGGAGACTCACCTCTTTTCAGGCCTCTACCCCTGTTTCCTGGGCTGTTCTGGGACAACTGGCATGTGGTTCCTCTTGTCTGTCTGTCTTTCCCAGGGGAAGAGGCCTATATTGTCCTAGCCTGCCTCCCACCCCCAAACCACCAGAGACCTTGAAGGAGAAGTTCCTGTAAGTAAGGGTGGATAACTGAAATGTAAACATTAATGGTACCCTGCCCCAGCAGACAGAAGTTCTCCAGAAACCTTTGCTTCAGGGGCAGCCATTTTGTGGTGATGCAATCTGCTGATAATCGTTCTTTCTCTCTTTTCATGAGTAGCTTTTTTTTTTTAAATACTAAGGTATTCATCGATGTGCAAATTCAGCTATTTAAAAACACATAACTAAATATCACTGTGCACAGGAAGCTCATATGTGAGAACATAGGCTCAGAGGCTGTATGAATTATTACTGAGTCATGAAGGTATTCTTATCTCAGAACCAGGTAGGTTTTGTTGGAGAATGGTTCTGGGTCCAGTGAGTCTTAGGCTGCCTCTGCCTACAATTTGGAGTTGAGGTGTAAAGACCTCTTTCTTCTGTAGTTCTTGTGGGATGGGAGTGAGGCCTACTAAGGGCCAGAGGAACCCCAGATCTAAGCCCTGGCAGGATGCTTTAGAGCTTACCCAGCAGTTTATCTAAAGAAAGCAGGTCGCCTCACCCCACTCCATCATTTATACTTACTGGTTTAGCTAGAATTTCTTATGCGCTACTAATTTGCCACCTATTCTTTTGTTCACAAATAGAATTCACTGGTCCATACTCCCAAAACCCTGTCAATTATATTTTTCTCTCTACGACTGGAGACCCCTGGGGTTTAATGACCCACAGGAGCTGTAAGCAGAGCAGAATGGCTGCTCACAAAAGATGTGACTGTCACCCAGTAGGGTGGTCCCAGCAGGTGCTGCCAGATGGGAAGTCAGTGAGGATTTAGACTACCTCTTCTCGTGGGTTCTAAGGGAAGGGGAGCTGGCAATTTCCTGCTGAGCAGTTGGGCTGGTTCCCGGAATGGCTGGTGGGCGCTGTCCATGGTCCTGACACACCCGGAAGCCAGCTGCCTACTGGTAATCTGGGGCTTCCTTATCATAGCTAGGAAGACTCTGCTTGACCCAAGAGTAGTATACTATTAGTTTCAGAGAAGGACCCAAAGGAGTAAGGAAGCTCTTGACCTCAGGGAGAGGCCATGGTCCATGAAGTTGTTCCACTTGGCCCGTTCTGCAAGGCTGCAGGACACACTACAGGTCTTCCCAATCATTGCTAGAGGGTGCTTGTGATCCAGAAACCACGATGCCCATCCCTCTGGGAATAGCTTGGGGATGGCCCAGGGTTGTGAAGCCTCCTTCATTTACCACAATGTTCCAGACCATGATTTGCAAACAGTTGGAAAACACCAGCATGTGAGCAATCTTCACTACAGAGCTTGGTAAATCACCATTTAAAGCTCAACTCTTGCACTCAATGGCTGGGTAACCATATACATGATGGTTAGAGTGTCTCTGCCTCAGAATTTTCTCTTATCAAAAGATGATGGCGCTTTCCTTGTCATTGAGAGCACAGTAGGTCTTTGCTGTGACTTGTCCCCAAGAAGGAGCACTTTCTTGCCCAGCTGTCCACCAAGCTGCACAGAGAGCTGGTAAGGAAAGAGATCCAACTCTTCTTGTTCCCAGGAAGGAGACACCATGTGGGGACTGTAATTAAGGGTTTCTGATTTCTATTGCTTCAAGTGCTCTTCAGAACTCTGCTGGCTAACTCAGGTAATTGGACACGCTGATCCTTCTGTGTGTCTTTGAAACCAGAGAAAATAACGAGTTTAAGAAAACCCAGGTCAGAAGATTTGGGCAGATGCAAGGAGACCCATCTGCCACCATCCTGAGTCCCCATGGGTAGGGAACAAAGAGAGAAAAGCCTTCAACTAGTCCCTTTTGTTTTCATATCTAATTTTAACTTTTTCTTTCTTAAATTTGGTGTACACATGGACCTCATGTCTGGGGCCTGGAGTGTCCTTCACCAACCTGGTTCCCTGTGTTCCTCTCTTCAAAACTTACACCTATTGCAACATCTTGGTCCAGGGTATGCCATCTTTTGTCTGCCTTCCCAGTTTCTCCAGCTGTTGGACTACAAGCAGCTATTGATCCTTCTGAAAACATTTGTGTCAGATCCTATCTCAACTCACAAATCTTCGAGACCTTTCTTCCAGCCTCAAAGAAAGCCCAGACTGTTTCCCATGACTGTGGGTCCTGCCTGCTCTAGACAGTCCCTATCTTCCTGCCTCAGCCCCTCCCAACTTCCCTTACTCAGGGTGCTTTGGTCATAGACCTTTCTGTTGCTTACATTTGCCAAACACCCTGGTCCTATCTCAGAGCCTTTGTGCTTTCTGGTTCCTCTCTCCTGAATGCATTCCCAGGATATCAGAATGGCTCGTTCTCTTTCTGTTTAGTTCCTTGTGTTATCTTATCTGAGTGTGCCATCTTAATGCCTCTGTATCTCATAATATCCCTGCCCCAACTCTATTTTCTCATACTTTGCATTATATATCATGTATTTATTTGTCTCCCAGCATGAGAATATAAATCTCACAGAGCAGGAACATAATTTCCTCTGTTCTCTGCTGTCCCAGAACAGGGCCTGACACATAGTGTATATTTATTGAAAGAAATAAACGAAGGAAACAAAAAAATTAAGAATGTATTTTCAGTAGTGCCTCTAACTTACAGAATTCTGGGCTCCACTCCTCCAGACAGTGGGAAGTCATTTTAGTAATGAGAACTTGCATGTCCCCAGCAGCTCACCATGTCTGTGGGCCCCTGTGTGCCTGTTCCACATTTATTTCAGGGCATCATAGGATCGCAGGTGGATGTTCCTGTGGGTTGAGCCAAATTCCTACATTTTCTGTACTAAAGGAGGCAGCTGGTATTGGCTTTTGGAGGGTGGGGGCTCAATTGACCTTACGTTTTTATACACGTGAATCGGGAGTTTTCATCTCCACCTTTCCAGGTCCAGAATGTGGGATCAAAAGAGGTTACATACTTTCAAAGACTCACTGCTAGTAGGTGGCAGAACAGGACACATAGTCAAGCTTACCTGCCTCTAAACCCCATGTCTTCCTATGATGGCAGCCAGGCTGGGGTCAGACCCTGGAGTCAGACTATGGCAGTGCAGATCCAGTGGCCTCCTCTTTCTGGCCATGCACTAGCTGCCTTGTTCCATCAGTTCCAAAATGCATGTTTATGCTCACTGATACATTTTAAAAGCAGTCCATAATGTGTAATCAATGCCCATTTCAAAATGGCAGCTGGTCTGTGGCAGGGGTGACCTACTTCCATTGGCCCGAGATCAAAGACTCTTGAGCTCCGTGAAACATAGGCAGTTCCTCGTAGCCTGCACTTCTTCACTGGCAAAATGGGAACACGAGTGGCATTTTCCTGTTATAATTATGGAGGGATTAAGGGGTCAGTGACTGAGTGGTGTTGGCACCGTGGCTTGCACAGCGTTGGAACTGAGGCAGTGTGACCTGTGTGCTGCAGCTGTCATCGTTATGGGTACATCCTGCCATGTTTGCAGAAGCCTCCAGAAAAGAACTCAGCACCTAATTCCATCAGAGTGGACTCACGCAGAGGCACGTGCCGCCCATCTTACATACTGAGCATGCATTTCCCCTTCATGTGAAATGGTAAAGGGAACCAAACGATCTTGTTTGCGCTGACCACGCCCACGTCCTCCAGTGCCAGTTCCTCCCCACTCTGGACCATCTGCCTCTTTTCCTGCTTCTTTTCTGTCTTGACTAAGAAAACAAAAAATATTAGCCACACAGAACACATCCAGCAGATATGACAGGAAGGTGATGGGGGGCATCACAGAAATTGCAATCGACTCCTTGGCCTCATTTGTTGTTGGGAACCATCCCCCCACAGCCCCCTGGCACACGGTACCCACCCACACTTACTCCTGAGATGAGGGTGAATCCCATTTGTGAGGTGGTGAAGGTAGAATATAAATACTGACTCCTCTGAGAGCGGAAAAAGCCAGTGGGTCACGATTAGACTTCTTGGTGCACCTCAATGCACCACCGGAGGACATCCTTGGGGCATGACATCAGACTATTGCATCAGAAAATGGAAAAATATCTAGACTAGGAAACTAAGCTTAGACTGGAAAAATTAAGGGGCCTTCAATATGCAGGTTCATTTTTTTCATAACATATTTATTGAGCATGCATGAATAGGAAAAAACATCTGACTTTAGTCTCGCCAAATAGGAGACCAAAATACAAACCCTACAAGCCTGTGAAATGAGTGATCAGACAATCACCATTCCTTGTGTTTGACTCCTCAAGGAGTTTCTGCTCCTTTTCCTGCTACCCATGTGGTAGCCAGATGCAGTTAGTAGGTAAATGATGCTCTCTATTTTACAGATGAATAAGAAACAGAAACTTGGCTTCTATGTGCTGGGTCCTCCCCACATGCTCAGAGAGCTGCATTCAGTGACTACTCTGGCAGTGCCCTGCAGGCTTCTTGTCCCTCTTGGTGTCTCCCCGGTTAGCTCTGCTCACTCTTCACTCTTCCCCTGTGGTTTAAAGGCAGTGGTTGAAATGTCAACATGGAAAGAAGGTTGTTCTTGGAGGGTGGGAAAGGAAGTCTATACTTCACCCCTGGGAATTTTTCCTGGGCAGCCTGTGTACAACAGGCAGTAGCTGCACAAGAAGTAAGGAAGGTGGATGAAAAGCTGAGCCCTTGGTTCCTACCTTGAGGAATGTCCTGTTTGGAAAAGGAATGGGGCATGTGAACAGCTGACTACCCCAGGAGCCAAGGTAGTCTCGCAGAGTATGCGGAGAAGGGAAGAGGAAGCACAATTGTGCTTACTCAAAGAATTATAGAAGGTGTTGCTATGGTAAGGTGAAGAGGTGGACCTAGAGCCTTCTGGAGGTTGAGAACATGGAAGGGTTGCTGTAGAGGGGGGAATTGAAGGACAACATTTATGTGGACATGGAAGAAATCAAATGACTTAAGAAGGCTATAGGGCTGGACTTGGGGTGCACACCTTTAATCCCAGCACTTGGGAGGCAAAATCAAAAGGATCTCTGTGAGTTTGAGACCAGCCTGGTCAACAAAGAAAGTTCCAAGACAGCCAAGGCTACACAGAGAAACCCTGTCTCGAGAAATAAAACAAAACAAAAACAAAGAAAAAGAAAAAAAAAGAAGGGCAGTGAATCTGGCTGGCATGGTATTTCTAGCAGTTGCTTCTGAACGTCACATGTAAGGGCCAGCAAGATGGCCTAGCAGGTACAGTTATTTGCTGCTAAGACCTGTGGTCGACAGAGAGCACCAACTCCCACAAGTTGTTCTCAGACCTGCAGGTGCATGCACCCATGCACACATACACAAGCACACACACTAACACAAACATATATGCATGTGTGTGTGAGTAGATAGAAACAAAAAATGTAAAGGCCATAAGTCGGATGACTAAGAGAAGTGAATAGGGAGCCAACCTAAGGTTCCTAAGCAAACAAAGGGCCTGAAGCAGAGCAGGGTGTTGGGGTCAGGATCGAGATGGATACTCCTGCAAGACTTCATGACAATTGGATGTAGTGAGAGAGGGAGGAATTCAAAACGGGACTGGGGGTCCCTGCAGGCGTGTCCTGGGAGAAGAAGTCCAAGGAAAGCTGCCTCAAAACCATGTGGGGTGAATCAGCTTACCTTTGGTGACTGTCAGAAATTTGGAGAAAATAATTAAAAATAATTTGGAGGACAGTTTGTGTCTCTGATAGCAGCCCAACCTGTGTCGAGCTGTGTGGAAGCCCAGAGGCACTGAGGCAATTAGGAAAACTGAGGTCATAACCCCTTGTCACATGGAGTGCAGAAAGCCACTAAGCATTCTCTGAGGGAAGGGGTCTAGCCACATTTTCTTTTTCATCGCCAGGTATTCTTGAGCTAGACCTTGGCCTCGAGGCCCAAATGGTAGAGTTCTCAATTTCTGCTTAGCGTCTCCCTCAGTGTAAAGGTTTTTCTTCAGAATGACTGGGGCACAGGATGCTTTCCAGGGCCATAAACTTTAGAGAGCAGAACTGGGCACACCCCAGACTGGAAACTGTGTGCACTGTAGTGTGAATAGTTGGGCGAACGCCTGCTTTCCCAAAGATGGCATCGTGTTCACTGGGGAGCTCATGTTTTCAATGACCTGGTCCAACCTTTCTGAATGAGAGACACCCCAGATCCAGAGGAGCTAATCTAGCATTTCAGAAGAGCCTTTCCTCTCTATTCAGTGGCGTTGGGGTAGGGGGTTTTGGGCGTGGCGCTGCTCACGTGCCCTGCCTATGGCTGATTACCAAGGTGCTGTGCCTGAACATTTGTTGTGGGGCCATTAGAGCAGAGCTCTGGCAGCAGATATTTCTACCTGTCTGCCTCATAGTCTCACTATATTTTTTCCTCTCCTTTAAAGAAGATTCACAGTTCACTGCTCAGTCCTGCTTTTCTCACATGAGCTATTCTGAGCGCTGAGCCACACGGGTTGCTAAGTGACTAGCTGGCACTGAAGACTTGCTCTGCTCTCGAGCCCCTCCGTGTTGTGCTGTAAGTCATTGAGGCGTTCCTTTCAGAGTACTGTGCAACTCCGCCGTCTGATGTGCTGCTCCTGAAAGACATTACAGCCTACCCCAGCTACTACAGGGGGATAGCTAGAGTATGATGAGGCTGGTTGTCAACACCTCCTTACTGCACTCCAGCAGGATCTCAGCCGGTGGAGAGTGGCAGGACAGACAGATTGCAGAGCCTGCTGCACCCGGTGCCTGGGTGGTCATGCTTTGCTCGTATCCACATGCAGGAGCGGCACTCTGGATATATGCTGGAAGGCTGCACAGATTTCTGATTCTTGCACACAGGGGAACTGAGGTCCTGTGAAGTTAGGGTGCTGGCTACATATCTGACTCATGATTGATCTTAAGGGATGTAAAGGCAGAGCAGAGAGAGGTTGCCCTCTTAGGGTTCTAGCATCCTGGTGTTTGTCCAAGGCTGTTTTAGGGTTATTGGCCAGGTAACTGTGGATCTCCACACCCTGATCTGACATCTGGCATTTAGCCATAGACTAAGCCAGTGCATGGTCTCCAGGCTTATTGGTAGTTGTGAGGGCTTGAGTTAAGAAGCATCATTTCAAGCTGCTGGTGCTGCCTTTCTTCTAAAGAAGCTCTACAGGGCTGCTGAGATGGTTTAGGAGGTAAAGAAAACTGCTGCCAAGCCTGAAGACCTGAGTTCATGGTGGAAGGAAAGAACCAACTCCCATAAATTGTTCTCCAACCTTCATGTATGTGTTGTGGCATACACACACACACACACACACACACACACACACACACACACACACACACTTGCATTGGTTTAATAAAACACTGATTGACCAGTAGCCAGTAGCCAGGCAGGAAGTAGAGAATTCTGGGAAGAGGCAAGATCGATGCACAGGAAGCAAGATGAGAATGCTCCACTGAGAAAAGGTACCAAGCCATGTGGCTAAACTTAGACAAGAATTATGGGTTAATTTAAGTTGTAAGAGCTAGTTAATAATAAGCTTGAGCTAACAGTTTATAATTAATATAAGCCTCTGTGTGCTTCTTTTAGGACTGAATGGCTGAGGGGCCTGGAGGGACAGAAACTTCTGCTACACACATGTTGTTGGATTTCTTTTTTTACTCTAGCCCCACATTAGAACACCAAAATGTAGGGACTTTTTGTTTCCTTGTTTGTTTTATTCTTTGGTTCTTTACTCTTTTGGCTCCCAAATAAATCACACATAGAGTCTTATTCTTTCTTATAACTGCCCAGCCTTAGCTTGCCTCGTTTCTAGCCAGCTTTTCTTTTCTTAAACCATTCCATCCATCTTTTGCCTTTGGGCTTTTTATCTTTTTCTATTTCTGTTTGCCTTTCTTTACTTCTGTCTTCGTGACTTGCTGTGTAACTGGTGGCTGGCTCCTGATGTCCTCCTCTCCTTGTTCTATCTTGCTCCCTCTTGTTCTCCTGCTCTTTCTTCTTATCCACCCAGATTTATCCTTATATTTATTCTCTCTGCCTGCCAGCTCCACCTATCCTTTCTCCTGTATTGCCATTGGCCGTTCATTTCTTTATTAGACCATCATGTGTTTTAGACAGACAAAGAATCACAGCTTCACAGAGTTAAACAAATTCGACATAAAAGAATACAGTACATCTTTGCACCCTTAAAACAAATGTTTCACAGCATAAACAAATGTAACACATTTTAAAATAATATTCTACAACACACATAAATAAATAATGCAATAAAAAATTAAAGCACGTCAAAGATGGCGAATGACCTGGAGAATGAACAGGTAGAGGAGTAGACCTGTGAGGTGTGACCCTTTTCTGGGTGCTCTCATGTGTAAATGACATGTGTGCAGTTTACTGCTTGCTTCCCTGAGCTGGAGTAGAGTGCAAATGAGAGCCCACGGAGAGAAGCATTTGTGAGAACCTCTTTGAGTCTGTGGCTGCTGTCCTGCATGACAGCTCAGCGTATATACTTTAGAATATATCTGTGACAGATGAGGGAATCAAAACCTAGGCATTGATACCCTGTGATGCTGGGATGTGAACCCAAGCCCAGCATAATCAATACTCCATACTATACCAGCATGGTGCACAAAAATGCTTTTAAATGGTTTTAAATGATCACAAGTGCTATATATGAGCTATTTTTTATTACTAATACTTATCTTTTATAAATAATGTTGCTGAGGTTTTGGATCCAAGTCACTTGGAGCTGCATGTTGTTTACTTGGCTCTTTTGGGCCTTAGGGTTTGATGAGTGAGGTGCTGGTGAGAAGCCTTAGGAGGGCCTCATTCTTGCTATGAAGAATGAGCATTTCTGGGATGTGGATGCAGCTCAGCGGCAGCACTCACCGTGCACAAGGCCCTGGGTTAGATAGACCATCTGCAACACAAAAGAAAAAGAGGTAGCCATTTCAACCACCTGCCACCTCTCGCACCTTCTGCTCACTACTTGTGTGTGTGTGTGTGTGTGTGTGTGAGAGAGAGAGAGAGAGAGAGAGAGAGAGAGAGAGAGAGAGAGAGAGAGAGAGATTGATTGATTCTCTGTGTAGCCCTGGCTATCCTGGAACTTGCTTTGTAAACCAGGCTGGCCTCAAACTCAGAGAGATTCATTTGACTCTGCCTCCTGAGTGTTGGGATTAAAGGCATGCACCACCACCATCCCGCCACTCTGGTTCTTTCTGAGGAGAAAGAGGGAAATCGTGTAAGCAGATATAAATGAAATCTTAAATAGTTTAAAGTACAAAGATGAGTACTGCCAGGCTTTCAGGCTGCAGCTGTTGGTAGCTGGGTCCTAGCTCTGTGCTGGGCACTTCTAGCCATGAGTTCCATCTTCCTGGGAGAGGGAGCCTGTCATTAAATAGAGCCATTTTCATCACAAGGGAATTGGCCCTTGGGTAACTAATGCGTCTTTTCCAGGAGCACACAGCTAGTATGTGGTCAACACCTCATGGAGAATGCCCATCCAAGTCCTTACCCCCCATCATGCTTCCCCTGCTCTCCCTCCTTGCCCTGGCCATTTGGGTCACACTACTGTTCTTGAATTACTCACAGAGCTTCCTTTAATAAGCACATGTGTACATGAGTGATTGTGTGTGCACATGTATGCACACACGCACGCATGTGTGTGTGTAGTGCATGAGCGTGTGTGTGTGTGTGTGTGTGTGACTCTTATCTCTGCAGTACTCTCTCCTGTCTTTTGGGCCTCTGCTCAAGATGATGCCTTTCCTGACTTCTTTCCCACCAGCATGAAGGCAGGTGATGCCATTCTGCCCATGCTGTTTCTCTTTGCAGTGCACATCACTCCTGGCCATTACATTTGATATTTATTTCTTTAGTATCTGGCCCGCTGAAAGACATGTGAACTACACAAGAGGGTCTGTCTTGCTCACTGCAGCATCATGTTCCCCAGAACAGTTCCTGGGATGCCTGCCTCCTTCCTGTAACTCCTTCCCTTCAGATCAACAGTGTTGATCCAGACAGGATGCCCTGTTAGGGTGTCAGGAGGACCTGAGTAGTCTGAGTAATTTATTTCCTCTCTATGAGTCTTAGTTTTCACACACACACACACACACACACACACACACACACACACGTACGTGCGCGCACACACACACACACATACACATATATATACACCGAATGTCATGTTGAGTGAATAGGGTCCCTTAAGCTTTAATTTTTTTCCAGACTATGGTTCTGTCATCACCTGGAAGTGTCACTGGATTTAGAACTTCCTTGCTGTGGCTACAGTCCAGCACTGCAGCTTGCAGGCCCTTAACATGAGCTTGCGTCCTGCAGTGGTACAGGGGTCCCTGGGCCACTATCCCATGGATTGGAGGACACTCTGAGTGACATTAGGAGGAGGAAAGTCATACTGAGTGTGGCCCTGTGGCTGCTGGTCAAGCAGCTCTTTCTTCCCAACTGTGTACTGCCTCTGTCCTTGAGTGTTCCCAGCTGAAAGTGGTGGCACCTTTTTCCACATTAGCAACTAGAGCTGCTACTCACCAGGAATTTAGGGGGAAACATGCTCTAGTTGGTTAGCATCAAGACGAATTCTGCAGCTGGTGGGGATCTCCCCTAGCTTTTTCCACTTTGAGCCTAATGATCAGACCTAATGCGCTGCAGAACGTTCTGTGAAATCCTATGTGGGAAAGATAACTGGAGGAAATTCTAAGCCAAGACATCCCAGATTGCAATCTCCAGACTCCCCCACCACCACCACCACCACTATCCCTGGCTCTAATCTGCAGTAAAAGCTTTCAAGGTTAGTTGCAGGGGAGGAGCAAGTTCCCAGACAAGGAGCGCATGTGGATTCCTTAGGTTTACTCCAGTTGAGTGCCGTGGGGTCTATGGGGGGCACTCTTCCTGACATGCCAGGTCCAGACACAGGCCTCCCTATGACATAACTTCTGTAGTATTGTGTAGCATGGGCCATATGGCAGCGAGGAAGAGAGTCCTGAGGGCTGAAGAGCCCACAGACACACAAGTGTCACTTGGGCACCCTCTAGGAGCATGGAAAAGGGACACAGAAGTATCAGCTTGGTTTCCTAGATACCCTCTCATGCTGCAGAGAACAGCCATGGAAAGTGGGGCACAAATTCCTTGGCCTGTCTCCCCTGGGCCTATCCTGTGAGGCAAGCCATAGACGAGAGAGACACAGCTGGGCGGTGGTGGCACACGCCTTTAATCCCAGCACTCGGGAGGCAGAGGCAGGCGGATCTTTGTGAGTTCGAGACCAACCTGGTCTACAAGAGCTAGTTCCAGGACAGGCTCCAAAGCTACAGAGAAACCCTGTTTCGAAAAACCAAAAAAAAAGAAGAAGAAGAAGAAGAAGAAGAAGAAGAAGAAGAAGAAGAAGAAGAAGAAGAAGAAGAAGAAGAAGAAGGAGAAGAAGAAGAGAGAGACACAATGCGATTTTCAACTAGCCCACTGTGCCAACTTGGGGCATCTTCCAGGATGCAATGGAATGTTCAGCTTGCCCACTGTGGAGTCTCAACAGAATGTCTTATTGGGAATTCTGAGACTGTCTCTGCCCTGGTTCCTCCGAAGCCCAAGACCTTGATGTCTTGTTCCTGAGGTGGAGAGGGCAGCTGCAAAAGATTCACTGCTGTTCTTGAACAAAGAGAGCTGGTCGGTGTCACCTGCTGATGTGCTCCACAGCCTGGCCTGGGGAGAGCTAGCCAGTCTCACAGACTAGCATGGATGCCCCACCCCTGTCATCGTATAGGCCTCACAGGTTTATCACACATGCAGCAGGGCTGGGTTGGTCAGGTCCTGGCTGGAGTTAGCCAGGAGGGTTGCATCAACCCCAGAAGCAAGAATGCCCTGTACCCTTCTGCCGCACAGTGATCTTGCCTGTGCTTTTCAGGGGGCACAGACACATGAGAAGAATAGTAAGCCTGGCTTTCAGAGACAGCTTGTTCCCTTAATAAAGTAATTACAGAGCTGGCTAATTTACATCCCTAGAAAGATGCAGGGCAATGGTAGGCTGGGGTGTGTGTGTGTGTGTGTGTGTGTGTGTGTGTGTGTGTGTTTTATTTTAAATTCTCCAGCCTCTCCTTAATGAGGAGGTGCCTTGAAATATAACAGAATGCTGGATTCTTCAAAGCACTCATTTTCTTGGTGCTTTCTTTCTGTAGGGGAAAGTGTAAAAGACAAATGAGGGGTGGCAGAGCAGGGGAGGGTTTTGCCTCCCCTATCCATGTTGTGCAGACGTTATCTGCCATAAAGCTGTCGCTGAAGGATGGAGAACCAGCTCTTGGCTGCAGTGGCCCTCAGATAATGTCAGTGCTGAGCAATGACCCAGGATTTGTTGGCACCAAGCAAACATTTCTAGGGCTCTGGTGCCAGAATCCATAGCTGAGCCTGGGCAGCTTTCCTGCCAAGGAAATGAAAGGAACTTGGTAGCTACTGTCCAGGAGGAGCCTCGTAGTGAGACTCAGGGAGCCTTCTGGATCTTAGGTAGGCTCTCATTTCTACCGAACTCCTGGTGACTCCTTGGCCCATGGATTATGTTTTGAAAAAGAAGAATTTAGAGAAGCCAGACGCTGAGTTTCTGTGTGTATTAGTTATTGTTTTGTGGCTATAGCCAAAGATCTGACAAGAAGCAACTTAAAAGAAGAAGGCCTTTGTCTTAGTTTGGATTCCTACTGCTGTGAAGAGACCATGGCCACAGCAGCTCTTCTAAAGGAAAGACATTGAATTGAGGTGGCTTACATTTACAAAGATTTAGTCTGTTATCATCATGGTGCAACATGGCGGCTTGAAGGCAGACATAGAAGGTGCTGGGGGTCATACGTTTTGACCTGCAGACAACAGGAAGTGGTCTGAGTCACTGGGCATGCCTTGAGCATATATGAGACCTCAAAGCTTGCCTCTACAATGATACACTTCCTCCAACATGGACATACCTACTCTAACAACGCCATGCCCTCTAATAATACCCCTCCCTATGGAGCTTATGGGACCAATTACATTAAAACTACCATGGACTTATTTTGCCTTATAGATCAAGGAAACACAGTCGGTCGTGGGGAAAGAATGGTGGTGAGGGAGTGGCAGCTGGGCACATGAGACTGCTTGCTCCTATCTCCACAGACTAGGAACCTCAGAAAGGGAAGGCTGACTTATTTTCTCCCCTTTACCCTTTTTACTCCATCTGGGACCTCAGCCAATGGGGTGGTATGGCACACATTCAGGGTGCATAGTACCCCCTTGCTTCATCCTCTCTAGAAACACCCTCTTAAAACACTCAACGGTGTTCCTTAATTCAGCAAGTTAACAGTTGAAATTAACTCCCACCCCAGGGTCCCACCAAGTGATTTGTCTAAATAGAACACAACAGAGGTAGGTGTGAGTCACAACCATGCTACCTCAAAAGGGGAAGAGTGTGGATATCTCCAGAGGTCTTGACCACTCTAGGCTACGATGATAAAAGATGAAGGTCATGGTAGAGGACCTGTATTTGGGTTTGGCAGGATTTGCCCCATTAAGTTTCCAGCACTTTCTAGTGATACCCAGGTAACACCTATGGGAAAACAGTTCCCCATTGATCATCCTGGTGGGGACAAAGTTAAGCTCGACACTTGGAAACTTGGGGCCAGTATGGGATATATACCTGGGACTTGATTTGGGTTCTGTCTGTCTACTTTGGGCTCCCTATTTCTGACATTGCCCATCAACCCTCTGCTGCTTATCTGCTCCCACAGGCCTTTGGATGAGAAAGAGCTGAGAGGAGCTGAACCCCACCTTCTCTGTGTGCTGGGGAACAGGGCTACACAGCCCCAGTGGCACCCATGCCGAAAAACAGCAAGGTGACACAGCGCGAACACAGCAATGAGCATGTCACTGAGTCTGTGGCTGATTTGCTGGCCCTCGAGGAGCCTGTAGACTATAAGCAGAGTGTACTGAATGTGGCCGGGGAGACAGGTGGCAAGCAGAAGGCAGCGGAGGAGGAGCTGGATGCAGAGGACCGGCCAGCCTGGAATAGCAAGCTGCAGTACATCCTGGCCCAGATTGGCTTTTCTGTGGGTCTTGGCAACATCTGGAGGTTCCCCTACCTGTGCCAGAAAAATGGAGGAGGTAAGAGGTAACCATGATTGATCAAGGGTACCTGGAAAATGGGTTGGGCTGGGGTAGAAAGGACCATGCCTTTGCTGAGGCAGACCTGGAGTCCTTAGAGATAGGAGTGCAGAATTCCAGAACAAGAATCATTGAGTCACACAGTGGCTCATAGGTATAAAAAGGCTGGAGGTTATGATAAGAATGGAGTTCTGGCTCCAGACTGCCACAGTTCAGATCCCATCCTAGCCATAGCCCATTAGGCCCGGGCTCTAGTACAAGCTGCTGGACCTCTGCTTGTCAGTGCTTACTGTAAATTGAACATAAGAATGTTTCCTGCCTACTCTTGATAGTTGGAAGGATTAAGTGAATTTTATATACTACCTTGGCGAAGAACAACTGTTGGCTGTTACTATCAAACACTTAGAGACAGGAAGCACTGTTGTAAGCGCTTAATGGCTGTTGGGCTCCACTCTTGAAACTCCTCCTCTTTGAGCATGTTGGAGCAACCAAAGCACCAGCTTCACATGGGTCATCCAACCATTCCTCCCAGTGACCTTGTTTAAGGAGAAGGTCATTGTCTTTACTTTAGAGACTATAAAACTGAGGCACAGAGAGGTTGGGTAATTTTCCCAGGTCATGTGACATGAAGGTTTAATGCTAGTGGGATTCCACCTGGTGGGTGTGGCCTGTGCACATTATACCACATGGGCTGGCTGCTTGTAGGGGATCCTCACACTGCACCTGGATACAAATTCCTTTGGCGCATATGGCATCCTATAAAATTGTCGTCGGTGCTGACAAAGCCCAGAGCAGACAGATATCCCTAGGCACTGTCTCTCCGGAGTGTGGAAGTTTATCAGAATTTTCCAGAGGCAGGCTGGCTTGAAATGATGGGAAAATTACAGAAAATAAAGAAAACCTTGGTCAGCTCATGTTTTAGTTTCTTTTCTACTGTGATAAAGCACTCTGACTCAAAGCAACTTCAGTGAGGACAGGGTTTATTTGGTTTATACTTCCAGGTCACAGGCCATCATTGAAAGAAATCAGGGCAGGAAATCAAGCAAGAACTCAAGGAATCACAGAGAAACACTACCTGCTGCCTTGCTCACAGTAGGATGCCTTGTTCACTTTCTCAAGTAGCCCAGACCAGCTTCCCAGGGAATGCTGCCGCCTATAGTGGGCGGGGCTCTTCTGGATCAATTACTAATCAAGGAAATCCCCAAAAGTCATGACCAGAGGCCAGTCTGATCTGGGAAATCCCTCAGGCAAGATTCTCTTCTCACATGACTGTAGTGAAGCTGACAGTTAGTGTAACACAGAAAGCTAGAAACTGCATTTCCAAGCCCACGCCTGTGTTCCCGAGAAAGCTATCTGTTCTATGAAAGCTATGAAGGGAACTTGAAGCTCCTGAATCCCCTGCCCTGGGACCACCACACTCCAGCCTGTTGGATGGCTACAGCTTTCTAAGTATTTTGACTCAGCTTCTTCCTGCTGGTGAGTTCCTACCATTGTAGCCTCTCCCAAAATTTCTGTTCCATTCAGAGAGGGACACCTCACCTTTGTATTGGTTACTTTTCTCCTTACTGGAACAAAATAGCTAACAGAAGAAACTTGAGGGAGGAAGGACTCAGTTTGTGAGGGTTTCGGGGGAGCTCAGCCTGTGAGGGTGGTAATGTGAATGAGTGTGTCAGAGGAAGTGTATCACAAGGCAGAGTAGCAGGAATCAGGGACAGGCTGTACCTCTCAAAGGCCCACCCAGGGACCCACCTCTGCCAGCCAGACCTCCTGAAGGTCGTACAGCAGCATTCTTGCTTAGTCTTCCTGTGCAAAGTACCTCATTCCTTCTTCACAACACCCTCTAGAGAGTGGACTGACATTTTTGTAAATAAAAGATGGACACATATCAGCTATCTCTCAAGGCTTTGTCTAATACTTTCACTCAGTCTGCATCTATGACAAAATAAGAGCAAAGAGAGATCAAGTAATTTGTCCAAAGTTGCAAAGTAGGTGGCAGAGCCAGGATTCCAGTCTTGATAATCTGATCACAGAATCTGTTCACAGCTCCTTTTCAATCCACATTTCAATTAACTGAGGCCAAAAAACTGAGCTCTTAAGCCCCAGGAATAAATGGGCTGTGCCAAAAGCAAGGCATGGTGTATAGAAAGGGATCTGGTGAAGTGCAGGGAGTCAGGCTCCACCCAGTGTCCCAGAACCCTGAGTGATGCTCCCAGCTGTTCAGTCCTAAGACTCCTGAGAAACCCTGCGGCTTCAGAAGAAATCCAGTGCCTCCAGGTCATGTTTTCCAAGGTAGAAGAACTCAGTGATGATTGGCACACAAGAGTGCCTTTGATTAACTATGAGTTCAGCCCACCTATGTGTCCTGGCCTTGAGCCCCCTGGCTAGACTAAACTCCATGTGGCCCTGACCTGCAGTCATGACTCGGACAGAAGGAACCTGGGACACGGGAAGCCAGTCCACCTTTTGGTCAGATCACTTTTGGAGGATCTCCCCAGCTGTGGGAAGAGGAGAGAAACATACATAGGAGATAGCAGTGGGCTCTGACACCCCGACACTCATCTCCCTGTACATCTTGTCCCTCCTGAGGACCCTGAGGCAAAGTAAAACACTAGCGAGGCTCCTCCTTGTCTTCCTGCAATAAGTTGCTTCTGTTGCTACTGTTTCTCTCCACCAAAGACCAAGCCAGGCTAGAGGTCCATACCCACAGCTTTTTAGGCCCTCCCTTTTCTGGACATTTGATGGGGCTGCTTGTGAGTGACAAGATGAATGAGTGAGTACATGGGTGGGTGCCTGCGCATGCATGCATGTGTGCACGTTTGTGTGAGTGTGTGTGTGCGTGCGTGTGCATTTGTATGTGTGTTAAAATGATGTTGCTCTGTGAGAGTCGGTGGGAAGCTTCTCTTGAAGGCTCTCCCCGTGAGTTCCCTCAGCAGATGTGTGCTCAGGTGGCCCCCTGTGGTGTGACCAATCCAGAATGTGTGCATACACATGCCTGCTGACATTGCCTAAGTGAATCTGAGGAACTTGCCTCCCACGAGGTCTCCCAGGATGGCATCTGGGTCTTCTGCTCCTCCTGCATCCCCCAAAGCCTGAATCTGGCACGGAGGAGATCCATGGTAAACAACCTCTGCTATTGACTGACAGTTTTTGTGTCCAGTAGTTGCCTGAACTCCGGTGTTCATTGGCAGATTAGGCATGCACCTGAGAAGGATAAGTTACCGGGGACAGTGTAGCACGAACTCTGATTGTTCTTAATAATCAAAATTCAGAGTCAGATATTAGGGGGTAAAAGCTGAACAATCAGAGAAGCAAAGGAGCCAGCCATTAGAGAGCCTTTACCTCTATCGATGCTCAGAGCGAAGGGGCAATCCTGCCTCTACAGATCCTCAGACTGAATGCTGTCTCTATGAAACCTCAGACTGCATGCTCAGATGGAATCCCCAAACTGCATCAGAGTTTGCTCTTGTCTCCTCCCGCCTTATATTCTTCTCTATGCCCAGCCATATTACTCTTGTCTCTACCTCCCCAATGCTGGGATTAAAAGCTTGTGATCCCAAGTGCTGGGCTCGCCTTTTTTTTTTTTTTGACAGATTCAGTCTCGCGTAGCTCAGGGTGGCCTTGAACTCATAGAGATCCATCTGCCTCTGTTTCCCTAGTCCTGGGATTAAAGTTTGTGCAACCACTGCCTGACCTCTATGGCTAACTAGTGGCTTAGCTCTGCACTCTGATCTTTAGGCAAGCTTTATTTGTTAGATTATAAACAAAATACCACTACAGGACAGAGCAGTGTAGCAGAGACTCCTCTCTTGAGCGGATTTCCCTGAAGGTGCTAGATAACCCAGGAGACAGGAACAAGCAAGACAGTTTGACAGGCAGGACCTGACTGATAGTGTTGCCAACAGGGCTATGTTCTTGGCACAACTCTTGGTGGGGTGCACTCGTCCATGTCCAGCCATGGCTTTAATTCTCTTGCTAAATGCCCTGTCACTTGGCATTGAGATCGTGTCTGCAGCTAGGTTTAAGACAGTAAGATTAATTTGTTATCTGTAATCTTTAGCAAGATCATTCCATCCTTTATGATTCCCTTATCACGCTTTCCTGAACAACTAATTTCTCTTCCATTCCTCCCAATTATCTGTGAATTAATGGTGATGCTGATCAGACCCTCTCCCTGGAGAGCTTCCAAGCTCGGCTTCTCTCGAGTTGCTCAGTCTGCTGTGTCAGCATCTGTCTCAGAGTGGGAGGGTGGGTGGGAGTGAGCCCTTGGGAACGAGTGAGCAGGACCCGTGACATCTGGGAGGGTTGTGGACAGGTGTCCACAGAGTGCTGTGTGAGGCCAATATCTGTGACTTTACATGTGGCTTTCTGAGAGGCAATGAGGTATCTGCTTCTGAGTGCAGCCTTGCGAGTGGAAGGCACTGGTGTCCGTATGCTCCTTTGTTTCCCATCCCGAGTCAGAGGATCAAAGAGAGGAAAAATCTGAATGGGCCAGCGTTGGAGAGATCACAGCCTTGAGCAACAACATTCATGGGGAAGCTCCAGATGGCCTAAGATGTGGCTGAGACTGTTGGACATGCCACCTTTCCCTTCCATTGCTGTCGCTGCCCACACACTGTCTGAGACTGTTGGGCACGGCTGCCACCCCTTCCCTCACACTGTCCCTCTGAGCCACACCTTTTCTTCTTCTTGCAGGTGCCTACCTGGTGCCATACCTGGTGCTGCTGATCATTATTGGCATCCCCCTCTTCTTTCTGGAGCTGGCTGTGGGCCAGAGGATCCGCCGTGGCAGCATTGGTGTGTGGCACTACGTGTGCCCCCGCCTGGGGGGCATCGGCTTTTCCAGCTGTATTGTGAGTTCAGAGCTGAGGGCTGGCACTGGGTGGGAGGCAGAGGGTCCACTTTTGGATAGTGTGGAGGAGGTCACCAGGTTTACAGAGTCCTGGGCCAACACAAGGGGAGTGGGAGGGGTCAACAGATTATTTACAGATGGTGTCTCAGGGCCATAGTCACCATATTTCCTAAACTGAAAGTTGATGGCACTGCCAGGAACCATATGTGACACTCATAAACGATGCAAAAGAGGGAAAACAGGACACATTCACAAGGATATCTTAGTCCTTATCATCCGGGAACAGATGGACCATCCAGGTCCCCACCACTCCTTACCAGTTCCTCATGGACTCCTTTCCCTTTCCTTGGGAAGTGAGTTTCAAATGTATGTGGCTTAGCACGCCTTGCTAGAGCACCGTGCAATTAAACAGTTGAAATATTCAGACAGGAATCTTGTGGCAAACCCAGGAGGCATGAGGTTTTGGGAGACCTCCTGGGCCTTGGATGGGGCCTTCCGGGCTCATTCCCTGTGACTGTCGATGAAATCTCGCTGAGAGCTGTATGCAGCTGAAGAAAGTGAGCCTCCCTTAAGGTGAAACCTGCAGGTGCCCACTCTTCGTACTTGAGGTAAAACCTGGAATTCATTTCTGGAAGGGACTGAGGATCCTGTCAGACATGTAGGAGGATTATCCTGTTGTCAAACCAGACATCACCTTCACATGGTCAGCTACAGTGTAAACGCCAGGCTGGCCATGTTTGCACATGCAGGAGGAGGGGAGCCCTCTACTTGGGCTGGAAACAGCACAGTTAAGGAAAGGGCTGCTTCTCTGCGTGTTTATTCCAGCGCAGCCCCCTCCCTCGTTTTCTCTCTGTGTATGAGAACGTGTGCTCCTCCACACAGTTGCTCATGTAAAGTGGGAGAGACCAGGAGCCCTCTGCGTTCACACTAACAAGCAATCTGAATCGTCTGGGACAGCCAGGCCTCTGGAAGGCCCTGGGAGCATCCGGAGCAGATGCAGCCAAACCCCTGCCTATTAAACATTCCTAGATCCCGCCTAGTTTAATAAAACTCTGCCAAGCTTACTGCTTTGTCTCTAGAAGCAGGCTGCTCGCTGTTCCAAAGGAAGAATAGCACCCGAGAAAAGGGAAAGCCAGCGATCTACGCAATCTCAAAAAGTACCACCATCTGGCCTAAAAGGACCAAAGCTGTGGTGTGTGTCCATGGTCCTGGAGGGCATCTCTAATTAGAATCCTGAGTCATCAGGAAATGATGGGGGAAGGGCTTCAAGTATCTTACAGGAATTTCAAACTGGAAAGGATTAACATTTTAAGAGTTTGTTGCTTAAAGGAGAAAATTTTAATATCCCAGGAATTCCTTTGTGGATTGTCTGAGTACCAGATGAATGGAGGAGGACTGGGAGCAGGCCCCGACCCCTGCTCCATCTCTGTGCTGCCCCCCCCTCCCCCGCCCCGCATCCTCCATCAGGGCTGGTTTTGAGCTGCTGGGCCTTGGATGGAGTGCAGGGAGGGGCGGCTTTACCTGCAGCCTCCATGATCTTACCCTGGCCCTTGCCCTCAGGTCTGCCTCTTTGTTGGGCTGTACTACAATGTGATCATTGGGTGGAGCGTCTTCTACTTCTTCAAGTCCTTCCAGTACCCGCTGCCCTGGAGTGAATGTCCTGTCATCAGGAATGGGACTGTGGCAGGCAAGTGTGGGGACCCCAGAGGAACCCCAGCTGTGGTCTCCAGCCAGCCCCGTCCCAGGAAGGAGTCTAAACTGTTTAGTACTAAGATTCGGGGTTTCATGGGTTCAGTGAGTCACCTTGGAGAAACCACTTCACTCCCTGGCACTCACTTTTTTTCTCATTCTCCTGAGGAAATGATCTACTGATCTCCTGCTGGCCTAGTACACAGAGGTTTCAGGGATTGAATTTTGTTTAGTTATTATGAACTATCCTGGTACTTCAAGAGCATATGTCTAAGAACAATGACTTGTGTGCCCCACTCCATAGATGGGAAAACAGATCCTGAAGCCACTTTTCCCACGCTCATACTGTCCATTTAACCAGTGACTTGACATCTGGATTTCCAGCCTCTGTCTCAGGGCCTTTCCCCAAGAACCTTTAGACAAATTTGGCACTTGTGAGCAGAAGATGGTTGAGGTGGAAATTCAGCCATGTGATTGTGGCTCAAAGGCTCGTAGGTCCCACCAGAAACTCAGGATTCCTCGGGTTCTGCCAGATCATGGCACAGTCCTCCCCCAGCTACCCACTCACCCACTGCTGCCTAGGCAGGGTCCAACACAGGAGATGGCGCATAGGGCTGCAAGCTGAGGCCTGTGGCCTTTACTGTGGTTTCAGTGGTGGAGCCCGAGTGTGAGAAGAGCTCAGCCACTACCTACTTCTGGTATCGAGAGGCCTTGGACATCTCCAACTCCATCTCAGAGAGTGGGGGCCTCAACTGGAAGATGACCCTCTGCCTCCTTGTGGCCTGGAGCATCGTGGGCATGGCTGTAGTCAAGGGTATCCAGTCCTCTGGAAAGGTGAGCTGGGAAAATGCAACAAGGACCCAGAGAGCAGGAGCTTGAATCCCAGGCCACCAGACTACTTGAGCAACAGCACTGGCCTCATGGGAAGGGTGGGAGCTTGCCCAAGGATGAGCTTCCTGGGTAGTCATTACTGGGGCCCCATCTGCTTTGGTGCTTATAGCTTAGGCCTGCTCTGCAAACACCGTGGAGCTGGAGGTACTGACCTTGAGAGGCCACCTGTCTAGATGGTGCATCCCTAGGTTCCTAAGCAAAAGCTTTTGCATTGGGCAGTCTAAGCAGTTTTCAATGAAACTCTGCCCTATGCTGTCTGCCGATAAAGGGCTGTTAGAGCCTCAGAGAGCTTGGAGGCCCCAAACAGTCCAGTCAGTGAAGGTCATAAAAACCCAGCCCTGTTCTTCTTTCCCAGCATTTCCAATTCTTATTATTTATGTAGAATTCATGGGCTGCCAGGGATGGTAAGAATGACAGACATCTGATAGCCCTCCACTCATTTTATAGAAAAGGAAACTGATGTCTGTCCTGGGGAAAGTGCCTCATCTAATGCCTTACAGCTAGTCTGTCCAGTTCCAGGGCTTGAGCCGGAGCCCTGGCTGGCTGAGGCTCTTGGTTCTTTGTCAGACTTGATGAGTCAGGATGCTGAGTTGTAGAAAGGTGGTATCATCTCAGCGACCAGCTTCCTCCCTCTCTGGAGGCCGAAATAGTAGCTGACACTTCATGGCATTTATCGGAGCTGTCACGTCTGCATATCCCTGGCTCTCACCACCCTTATGAGTTAAGAATATTGCAGCCCTTTAGAGATGGGGAGATGGATGCATACTAAGCAGGTAGCCTGAGGCCCCAGGATTGGTTGATGGTAGCTGCAGGATCAGTACTCGTGCAAATAGCTCTTAGCCTTTCTGTTGCCCTGTACTTAGTACCCCAGGATTTGTTTCACTGCAACCGAGGTCCCATGATCCAATTCTTTGGTGTGGCTCTGCGCCAGGGACACAGAGCTATAGAAAGGTGCGTGCCATATATGAACTAGTAAGAAGCACGTGGTTCAGGTTCGGGATGCCCAGGGGCTACTCTCTCTTCTGATGGGCTCTGTGGGGGAACAGTGTCAAGGCCTCCTAGATGTCTTCTGCTATAGAACTTCTAAGGACAGTGGAGATCCTGGAACTGTCTACTAGGGTCATGGGACTTAGGAGTACAAAGTGCTAGTTCAGTCCTGCTAGCTCTTGCAAGGCAGACTAGCTCCAGGCACAGCCATGCTGACTCCAGCTTGTTCTGCTCCTGCCTGGGCCAGATGAATGGTGGGTTTGGCTCAGTGCCTGGGGGCTCCAGGCTCCGAGTTCTGCTGCCTGATATCAGAGGAGGCTCATGGGCCCCAACTGTGAGCAGGGAAGGGGTGCCAGCTGTAGAAGGGGCTCTGCCTGATGGGGGGGCCTCTGTCTTCTCTGCAGGTAATGTATTTCAGCTCCCTCTTCCCCTACGTGGTGTTGGCCTGCTTCCTGGTTCGGGGGCTGCTGCTGCGAGGGGCGATTGATGGCATCCTGCACATGTTCACTCCTAAGGTAAGGCTCTGTGGTGTCCACATGGGGAGGGGGGGACCCTGGCAGCTCCACTGGGCCTGCTCAGCTGCACACAACTCTACACCCAAACCCAACTGTCGGGCAGGTGTTTTGCCAGCCTGTTCAGAGAAGCACAAGAAAGGGGGTCTAGGCTCTGTTCTCATGTTTCAAGGAGAGGGACATTACTTCAATTTGGGTGAAATCAAAAAAGGCTCCAGAGAAGAGGTGGCATCTGAAGTGAGCCTGGCAGAGCAGCAAGGGCTTATTAATCAAAGGAGACCATGTGAACAAGGATGTGGAAAAGCACCAGGCACACCAGCAGGGATGGCAGAGGCATGTTCCATTTAAATGTGAGGGATGGGGCCTTAGTCAAGTTCATTTTAGGGGTGTCTTCATTTTGTGGGTCTGTGATAATAGGAGCCAAGAAGATGAAATCCCCTCAGGAATTCCAGTTTGTATCCGTATCAGGGAAACAAGGAGCCCACACAGGCACCCTCCTCATCCTGTCACTAGCCCGTGGAGGTACTGCAAGGGATCATTGCTCACAGAGGATGCGCTGAGAAACAGGCGACCTGAATATGCACACCTAGCCTCCAGGAAGGTGGTCTGTCCCCGACTCATGACCGTGACCATTTAGACCACTGGGCACAACTACATGAGTCAGGCTGCAGGGAATAATAATTTCAAATTGTCCTAAACAATGTATGTCAGTGCCTCCAGTTGATGGGGCTGAGAATTTCGCCTCCAGATCCCTCTGAGCTAGCCGTGGGCTCCAGGTCAGACGGGGCCAGATGAGCTTGAATTGAAGCCTCAGGACTCGATAGTGCCACCATACATGTGTATACACGTGCACGTACACACTCCCTTTCACACGGAGTTCACACAGGGTGATTGAGAAAGCCCCAGATTCTATGGAGTTTGAAGTCCCCAGGTCCCATTGACTCTCCTGCCCTGCTACTGTGAGTGGGCTCCTGGTGTGTGGAGGATGGCCATGGTTAGGACCTATGCCACCCACAACTGCACAAACTGGCCTTAGGCATTCTTGGGCTGACCAACCAAGATTCCTACAGACATGCTCACAAAGACTCACCTTCTAAAGCAGGAATTATGTCTCCTAAAGCAAACCATAGGGCTGTAAGCATGTGATATCTCCTAGAGAAGCAGTCTCCCCTCTGGGGTAAGTGACCACAAAAGGCCATTAGCCTCTGTGAATTACTTCAGCAGTCACCCCAGTCGTACAGTCAATCTCAGGTGTCTCCTTGAGTCTTTGTGCTGTACTTCGCTGAGCTGTATGAGCATGCTATATGCTCTGATGATGCACATGGACACGGAGCTTCACAAACATCCCCAGACAGGCTGCTGATGGACTTAAGAGTCATTGGTGTGATGTCCAAAAGCTAGTGGCCCAGACTCACTGGACTTGGCCACCAGCCCCAGCACAACACTTCAGTTCACCTCATGGGATTCAGACACCCATTGCAATGTCTCTTTAATTCTGAAATAGCTCAAGCATATAATTATATAGCTAGTAATATAATAGATATTTCTAAGAAGTAAAGCATTACAGATGCCTTTGCAATGCTCTCTGACATCACAGTTCTTTCCTTTCCCAAAGGCAGCCACGAGCAGTCTGCTCTTGCTGTTATAACAAAATACCTTAGACTAAGAGATTTATAAGTAAAAGAAACATATTGCTTACGATTCTAGAACTGGGAGGGCCAAGGTGAAGGCACCAGAAGATTCCGTGGTGGAAGGGCAAAAGAAGTAGCTTGACCCTCTATTATAAAGGCGCGGATTCCATTCAGAAGAGTGGATTCCTCGTGATTTAATCACTCCCAGGGAACCACTCCTGAATATTAGTTTCCAATACTCAAATTAGCAAGTTACAGAAATTGTTGTCCTGAATTTGAGATTTATCCCACTAATACATTCTTCGAGATTTTATACATAGACCTATTTCCACAAACAGTGCACAGCAATTCTACATACCCTTAAAGTTTACATATCTTCACAGGTATCCTTCTATGACTTGCTTTTGATTTTGCATGACACCATTCTTTTTCTTCCTTATACTGATCTATAGGCTATCACACATCTATTTTCAGTGTGGTATAATATTTTACCACAGAACTAGCCTAAAAGTTTTTTTAATTGGTAGACATTTAAGTTGTTGCAAGTTTTTACTATTACTGATAAGGTATGTTCTGGTTAGTTTTCTTATTGCTGTGATAAATAGCATGACCCAAAACAAATTAAGGAAGAGAGGGTTGATGTCATATTACACTTCCAAGTCCCAATCAGTCACTGAGGAAAGTCAGAGCAAGAGCTCAGGCAGAAGCTGGGGAATGCTGCTGCTTACTAGCTCACTCTCAGAGACATGCTCAGCCTGCTTTTGGATATAGCTCAGATCTGTCTGCCTGGGGAAGCTGCTGCCCACAGTGGGCTGGGCTCTTCCACATCAATCATTAATCAAGACGATCTCTTACAGGCAAGTCCACAGGCCATTCTGCTCTGAGTGGTTTGAGATTTCCTCTTCCTAGTTGTGTCAAGTTGACAATAAAAACTAACTAGCACAGGCTATACTAAACATTATTACCCAAGTCTTTGTACAAGTTTCTCTAGAGTAAATACAGTAAAAATTGAAATTGCTGTCTCAAAGGGTATGCAAATCTTCAGCCAAAAATACTTTCCAAGTGATTGCATCCATGAGCCTGCACACCAGGTATATAACTCCACATTTGACCAGCTTCAGTTTTGCCCATCAAATAGATGCATATAGCTTAAGTATTCATAGAACAATAGGGCCACTCCCTTTCTCAAACCATTTCCTGGATGTTCCAGAAGCCATGTGAAGCTGCCTTGGCATTTGCAGAATCTTCTGAACTGTAAAATTAAACCTAGAAGCCCCTAGAGGAACCAGGTCACCAAGAACAAGCATGGTGCAACTCATGGCTCATCTGACTTGTTAGTCTCCAGGTCAAGTCTTTGTGACCCATCTTGACATTGTCCACTGAGCCACTTCATTGTGTAGCTCCTGCACCTGACTCTGGAGGCTTGTGCTGAGCAAGGACGGGTGGCTAAGAAGACTTGAACACTCTCCTGCCAAGGGCACCCAGGCAGCCTGTACTACTGTTCGCCTGGAGTGTGGTTTCTATTCACAGATGCCCCCCAGATGCTGTGCAGCAAAACATGGATCCACTTGCAGCAACAGCCATCTGACAGTCTGTCAAGCTGAGGACCATTGCAGAGAGGTGGCTGTTGTAGCTCAGAACTTGGAGATGTGAGATCTCTGGGGTCATTTAAAGTTCTTGGTGCCATAGAGTACCACCAGATTACTGTCCAGAGCTGCCCATTCATTCATATGGATTACAATATTAATAACATCCTAAGAGGTCATGCCATTAGACACCCTGAACAAAATCCAAGAAAATTTTGACCAAGGCATCTCAGACTCCTTTTTAGACTATGCTGGATGATATGATAGGTCCTTCCTCCTCCCCAGACTTCTTCCAACATCATAAAATATCCAGGCTATGAGTAAATTGGGAGCATAGGGACATTGGGGGAGGGTTGAAGAGGGGAGGGGAGAGGCAGGGAGGGGAGCAGAAAAAAATTAAAAGCCAAAAAAAAACAAAAAAAAAAAAAAAACAAAATAAATCCAGGCTATAGGACCTATCTTTTCTGTCCCTGTCTGCAAGCAGAGAGCTAGTGGATCTGATGTGCTGTGTGACCAGGATGCTATGATGACTCACTAGTGGCCCTAATGAGATAGTAACTGGTGTTAGTAGCTAATTAACTACTTGAAATTCTCAGACAGCTTTCCCTCATTATTTCTTTCATCCAAGTACAAAACCAGGTCATTATGGGGTGCCATACAATTCTCATGTAATTTGCTCGACATATAATGGTGAATTATGGAGAGTTTTTTTTTAAGTCATATAAACTCCCAAGCAGTCAGAATTATGAACATTCGTGTCTTTTGGCCCAGCAATTTCACTTTTAGGTATTTCCCCAACAAATGTAGTCATATATAAGCAAAATGGTTAGTACTCAGTATTGATTGCTACAGCATTTGTTTTAGTAGCAAAAGACTGGCATGCTCCAAATGCCCAAATGTCTATCATTCATGTTTGCATTCATCCAACAAAGGCTTGCTAGAGCCAAACACTGTTCTAAGACAGACATTCATCCCATGACTACAACAGATAAATTCCCCAGCCCTCAGAATAGATGATATAAGAGAAGATGCAGAACTGTTACTGACCAGTGTGATGAGGGGAAGAACAAAGCGGAGAACCAAGAATTGGGGCATCTAGGGACAGGGTGCATTTTATACAGTGTGGTCAAGGAGTGCCTCACTGAGGAGGAGCATTTAAATAGTGACCCTAAGGAGGTGAGGGTTCAGGCGACATGCAGATGTGGAGATCACACCTTCCATTCTAGACAGAGAGATAATGAGTGAAATGGGCTTGAGCTAGAGAGCTTGTGAATTCTAGGAAGTGTGCAAGAAAGAAAGGAGGAGAGAGAGGCAGGACTGTGGTGTGACTAGGGCTATGGGGGTCCGGAAGGCCCTAAAGACACTTGGACATTTCTCCTTGTGTAAACTCTGGACAGTGGGAGGTTACGGGCAGAGGGATGAGATGCTATGGCCACCCGAGCCTCTTAGAGAAGTCTGCCATGGAGAGTCCAAGAGGAGAAGAGGGAGATTTGCTGTGTGGGTCACTGGATGAGAGGAACCGTGAGCCAAGCGGTGATGGAGGACTGAGTTGAAGAAATGCTTAGGAAACAGGCTCAAGAGGGTTTGCTGTGGCTTGGCTATGAGGTGTGGGAGGAGTCAAGAGTGACTCCAAGGTCTTCTGTTTGAGCAGCCAGAAGGATGAAGATGACGTTTACAGAGATGGGAAGGATGGTGGGAGAAGCAGAATTTAGGAGCAACACCCAGACTATTGTTTTGGATGTGGCAACTTTAAAATGACAGATAGATAGGCAGGTGAAGACATGGTGTGGTAATTTGGTCCATAAATCTAGAAGTAACAGGTGAAGGAGCAAATTTGGGAATTCTGGGTAGTGGATTGGAAGCTATGGCTTGGTTTATAATGCCTGGAGAGCGAGCTCTGTCAGAAAGGAGGACTCAGCTCAGAGCCGTAGTCTTCATGGGTTGAGGGAAGGATAGCAGGTGAGGGAGGCAGAAGAGAAGAATGAAGCACACAAATCCACGCCCCCGGGCAGAGTCAGGGAAATGCTTGAACAAAGGTGAGATGGGCAGATGATAAAGACAAGAAACAACTAATCACTGGCAACGGAAGCATCATTGGTGACCTTCATAAGAGATTTTTGGTAGAACATTGGGGACAAACTCTAATAGTAGTGAACCAAAAGAAAATGCGAGGTGATGAATCAGAGACAAATAGGAGAGGGCGTTTGTATTCAGTAGTTTTCACTATAAAAGGAAACAAAAATGAGAAATGCAAGAGTAAGTGGAGAGGGCTCTGGGGTCAAGGATATTATCACAGAATTTATATAATGCTGAAAATAGTTCACCAAACACTGACAGGCTAGAATTGATGTAGGAGCTCTTAAAAAGAGTCTAGTGTCTCCGTATGATGCAATAATTCCACTCTTAGACATGTATCCAAGAAAACTTAAAATGTATATTCACACAAAGTTGGAACATGAATGTTCATAGCAGCACGGTTTATAATAGCCCCAAAGCAGAAACAACCAAAATGTCAATCAGCTGAGGAATGGACAAACAAAATGTGGTAGATGCGTAAAATGGAATGGTATCCAGCCATAGAAAGGAAGGATGTACCAGAGCTGTGATAATGGCACAGTCGGTAAAGTGTGTGCCATGCAAGTGTGAGGATCTGAATTTGATTCCCAAAATAAAAGAGCCAGGCATGCTGCCATGTACCTGGAATCCCTGCTCTGTGGATGGGACCTGGGAAGATCCTTAGGACTTGGTGCTCAGCCAATTTAGCTTCTATTCTAGCCATCCATGTAGTAATCCATGGAGAAACCCGTCTCAAAAATAAATGGTGGTGAGCAACTGAGGAAGAGACGCAAGGTTAACCTCTGACCCCCACTAGAGTACACACAGATGTAGACAACCCTACCCCTATGAACACGTATGCAAAACACACAAGAATAAAGTACTGACACACATGGCATGGAAGACCCTGGAAAAGCAAATCAAAGGAACCAGACTTGAGAGGCCACATCGTGTGCAATTCCAAGCATAGGAAGTGTCCAGAGTAGACGAATCCATAGAGACAGGGCATGAGTAGTCACTAAGGGCTGCACTTGAGGGGAGGCATGAGGAGCAACTATAGTAGAAACATGCTTCTCTTAAGGGCAAGGAAGAGGCTCCAAACTGATAGTGGTACAGATTGCTCAGTACTGGTGTGCTAAACGTTGTTGGACTGTACATTTGAAAAAGATCCACACGCCATTAGGGAGAGGCCCAGTGTCTTTGGGGAAAGAGTTGGTGTTCGCTACATCCACACACACCAAGGGAGCGGGCAGCCCTTGCCACCATGCTGGCAGGAAGAAGCTGCATCTTTCTCAGTGAGGCAGGAAACCAAGTGGCCAGCTTGGAGTAGGAATGAATGAGGGACCCTGGAGGGCTAAAGAGGTGTGAGTGCGAAGTCACTGTCCATTTGGGAACAGCGGATAGGTATGACCCTAAAAGCTGTCTGGTAGATGTGGCTCCAGAGTAGGTGTGACCTCAGTAGCACGGGCCACCTCTAGCTCTCAGCAATCTGAGGTGCAGCTTTTTGCAAAGCAAAACATTCTGAGAGCACATTGCTTTCCATGCCAATGAGGTGCTTAAACACTTGTATTATACTCATCGTATATATCAATTCATTTAAGCCTTCTAATGCCTCTCCTGGTAAGTGTTCTGATTATGGTTGCTTTCCAAAGAGGCGAATTAACTATGGAGTGAGACAGAGCAGAGCAGTGCGCTAGGCATTCTGGGGCTCTTTGGGATGCCAGTTCAGCACATTGAGGAAGTGTGGAGACCAAGAGCAAGATAGTCTGCTCCAAGAAAGGGGGAGCTCCATGGAGTGTGGGAGAAACATACACATGCATGCCTGTATACATGTTGTAACATGAGATGTCTATCTCATGTGCTGGTGTCTGTCTGAACCTCACTGGAAGAATACTCTGAAAGCAAAAATCGCAGTTATTTATTTCTGGGGAAGGAAACTAGACTTCTGAGATTAAGGGGTAAAGAAAAGGAGCCTGTAGCACGATTAATAAAAACCCAGAGACAGAAACTGGATTTCAACCTGAAGGTTAGAAAAGCAAACAGCCACTGGGTCTTACCTCTACCTTAGTCTGAAATGACAATTCTGCCTCCAGGAATCTCAGAATGAGACTGTATCTGAGAGCTATCTCCTCCCATTTGATATTCCTCTTTACTGTTGGGATTAAAGGCATGCACCACTACCGCCCAATTTCTATGGCAAACTAGCATGGCTACTGGGATTAAAGGTGTGTGTCACCACTGTCTGGTCTTTAAGGCTGATCAGTGTGGCTGTTTTACTCTCTGAACTTCAGACAAGCTTTATCTATTAAAATACAAATGAAATATCACTACAGGAGCCCAAAGGACCAAGAATGCATATTAACTCTCAAGGAAAAGCAGAGAGGTCCCTGGAGGTTCCAAGATCCCAGTCAAACAGTCTGGTTGTGGGACTTGTTGACTCCCATTTGAGCAAAGACCTCTCGAAGAAGATGCCAAGCCTTGCGACCCCTGTGACCAGCTCACCACCCAGTTTCCACTAGGGAGGTTCCTTGACTCTTGGGGCCCACTTCAACAGCTGCAAGAGGGGGTGCAAGTGATACCCCTCTCAGAGCTGTCAACAGAGCTCTTAGGACTGCTCCTGGCAAGTGGCGTACACATGGCAAGCACAAGCTATTATTGTCTCTGTCCCTTGTGAAGGTGACACCGTTCTTAGGCAGTAGGAACTCTGCACTCCAGTGCCATCTGGTGTCTTGTAGCTCAGTCTGGCTCTGCCGTGGCAGGTGCTAGAGAAGTACCGAGAAGCAAGGCTGTGTGCCTCTGTCACGCGTGTGCTGCTGTCACGTGTCACTCAGGCTGGTGCTCAGCAGCTGCTTGTGCATTCAGAAAACATCTTCTGTGCTGCAAAATACCTCGTTCCCTTGGCAGGAAGTGACTTAGATGCTGTGCGAAAGAAACAGCAGGAAGCCAGTGCTACATCACACTGGGCGCCAGGCAGAGAATGGGCTTCTCTCCAGAGCAGAAAATCCCTGCCCACCTCTCCTCTTGTCTCATCCCAGTGTTTGGAAGGGACATGGAGCATCCTGTCTCAGTTGACCTATGTTGACACTTGCTGAAGCTACATACTGTCATCCCGTGAAGCCTGACAAGAGCCTCCTTTAAAATCAAGTAGCGTCAGGCATGCCATCCCGAAGCCTCCTGATGCAGTCCACTTCCAAATTAGCTTTGGGTATCTCCAGCAGCAAAAGCGCTCCCATTTAAACTATGGGCTAGGAGCAAAGGTGTGGGAGAACACCCACACAGGGCAGTCACCCCTCCAAGGGCGAGCTTTAGTGTTAGGTGATTTGTATGGATCCTCAAACCTCTATTTGTAGCTATCAGTCTGCTTCAAAATCATCTAGGGCTGGAGGTGGGAGTGGGGATCGAGAAGAATGAGATTGGTCTCCTGTTGATGGTGTCTGAAACTGGGTAATGGCTACAGTAGGGCCTGGCTGCGCTGCCCTTCTCTACTTTTGTTCATTTTATAATATATGGGCCATGTTTAAAAAGAGCAGTGATAGCTGTGGTCCTAATAAAAGAAACAGTTGTTTCTACCAAAATGATTGCGTGTACCTGAACCCTGCCCTGCCCTTTGAGACGTTCCTCAAGGTATTAGATCAGACTCACTAGTCAGTTTGGGACTGGGCTGTCTCCCCTGGAATAGCTGCTTTTGTTTAAGAAAAATGCCCTGTACAGTGATGGGGCTTGACATGTCACTGCATTCTCGCTATAGCTTTAGGGAATGACAAGAATCCTAACCAAGTCCCATGCTTAGGTCCATGCTTAGACAGGAGAAACCATCACAGTGGACATCAGGAAACACCGGTGATGGCCAGCACAATCACACAGTATATGTAATCCCTTAACCCATTTCTGGAGCCTTCTGGAGAGTCACTGAAAATTTGTCGCCCGAGGAGTCAGGGAGGGGTGTTTAGAAGAGTCATTTCTCAGAAGCCAATGACTGTTTTCTTCTCCTTTTCTATTAAACCCAGTACAGACCCCCGTTTCTTAACTCCTTTTTTTTAAAAAAAAAAAAAAGTTGCTTTGCTTTGCGTTGGTTCCTGTAGAACTCACTTGGAGGGAAAACAACCTGCACAGATGCGAGTCTATAGTCTTTATTGACTCACTTGTTGTGAAAATGCCTATTGTGTTGCTGACATCCCGAAGTGTCTGATTACAGGATCCTGCCCCAAATCTTGCTGGAGAATGTGAATGTGACTGTGTCTCATAGCACCATATTGTCTTAAATTAAAATCAGAAGCAAAGCCTCACTCAAGTCCAAACCAATTTGGACCCAAGGTTTTATATAGGAGCCCTGGACCTGGCACTTCTGCAAACACAAAACAAAACAAAAAAATCAAAACAAAACAAAAACAAAAACATTTCATCCTATATCAAAAGACAGACTTCTGTATTAGGGATGGAGCTCAGAAGCAGAACCGGATGCTGGCATGCAGGAGGCCCTGCGTTCCACCCTTAGAGTGTACATTCACACACACACACACACACACACACACACACACACACACGCCCGCGTGCACACACGCATGCACTTGTGCCCACACGCGTGCACTCACGCACACAGTGAAAATGTGTTGGACATGATGGTGTACATGTACACAGGAGAAGCATGAGTTCTCGGCAAGTCTGAAGTACACAGTGAGGCCCTTTCTCATAAGACAAACATCAGCTTTTGCAGACCTTAGCCTATGCACATGCAGTGGCCCACGCAGTGCAGGAGATCCCTTCCCTATTCCCAGGACCATTTGTCTCCCAGGCTCCTCCATGACCACTGATACAGCATCTACCCTTCTGCACCCTCCCCTCTTGCTTTTCAGGGAAGGCAGGGCTATCAAATCAAAAACCCCTCAAATGGCAGGCAGAAACTGGAGGTACCAGCCTACTTGCAACCTGTCCTGCCCTTCTCCCTCTTCCATTTCTAGTGAGGACTTCAAAGGGGTCTTGTGGAAGACAGCTCCACTTTCCATTCCTATATCCCTGCCCCCACCAAGTTTTTTATCCAGTCATCAAGTCATAAAGTGAAACAAAAAATGACAATATAGAAAAACAGCAACACTGATTTCACAGATGTTTCCTGATAATACCCTCTTTGCTGCCCAAGACTGGCCCTTCTAAGAACTAGCTTATATGCCTGGACTCTACTCTTTCCCTAGGCTTCTGGCCTCCCCTCCCTCCATCTGGCTCCAGGGCCTCTGGATCCCTGAACAGCTAGTTCCGCCTGTGACCTCCTGGCCGCTGGCCCCTTCCCTGGGGATCTGTCACTGGGAACACGGACTTGCCCTGTATGATGCACCACCCCCAGGTCCTCCCACTCCTCCCTGTATGGATCTTCTGATCCCTTGGAGATGACTTCCTCTTCCCTGCATGAAACTCTAGAGATGGGTTTGGTCCGAGGATCTGTCCTCTTCTCACTGTCTGTCTACAAGGACACATGCTAGTCACAACCTCTCTCTCCAGCTCTGCTCCCTGCAGTAAACTGCACTGTCTACCTATTCAACAGTCCCAGACCATTAAACTCAACCTCTCTAAACTGCTGTCTAGACTTGTTCTGCCCAGCACCTTGGACCTCTCTCTCTTCCCTCAGCCCCCTCTCCAGGCAGACCACAAACATGGCCATCCAGACTAGCATATCCAACTCCAATTCATCTTTAAGATCTTCATTTCTCCCTTTTAAATCTCTCCCTAGCACTATCTGGCCCACAGGCAAAGCCACTATTGCAGGCCACTTGGACCTCCAGAAGGTGTTTCCGTGCAGCTTCCTGGCCCCATACACCAATGACTGTTGTGTATATGTACACGCATTTACTAGTGGCCTTCTTTCTTCAGCTCCAGGATCAAGTGTTTTCTTAGAATGAATACCAAGATCTCTACAGGCTTTTGCCTCTTTGGGTTTCCTCAGCACCACTGTGCTACCCTACCCGAACTATCCCACCTGCACTGCCCCTTCCCCAACCTGCTTACCTGTAATGTCTCATAAGACCCACCTCCCCTGCAGCAGTGTTGTATGACATCTTCTGCCTACATCATCCCACCTGTACCCACGGCTCCATCCCACCTGTATCACTTCTCCTGCCCACATCATCCCAGCTGTACCCACATCTCCATCCCACCTGTATCACCTCTCCTGCCCACACCATCCCAGCTGTACCCACATCTCCATCCCACCTGTATCATCTCTCCTGCCCACATCATCCCAGCTGTACCCACATCTCCATCACACCTGTATCACCTCTCCTGCCTACCTCATCCCAGCTGTACTCACAGCTCCATCCCACCTGTATCACCTCTCCTGCCCACATCATCCCAGCTGTACCCCTGCTCCATCCCACCTGTATCACCTCTCCTGTCCACATCATCCCAGCTGTACCCCTGCTCCATCCCACCTGTATCACCTCTCCTGCCTACCTCATCCCAGCTGTACCCCTGCTCCATCCCACCTGTATCATCTCTCCTGCCCACATCATCCCAGCTGTACCCACATCTCCATCCCACCTGTATCACCTCTCCTGCCCACACCATCCCAGCTGTACCCACAGCTCCATCCCACCTGTATCATCTCTCCTGCCTATGTCATCCCAGCTGTACCCCTGCTCCATCCCACCTGTATCACCTCTCCTGCCCACATCAC